>JAPFBL010000037.1:0-130000 GCA_026182355.1 Hermatobates lingyangjiaoensis
TTGTAGTGGTTAGTTGAGATGATTTGCTAGATACTCTAAATAATCAATTTCTCTATGCAAGGATAGGCAGATGAAAATTCAGTAAATTAAAATAAATGATGAAATGATACTTTGAATTCAGAAATACGAATGTATAATTATATCGTACTGTTTATATAGTAGAAAACAGTATAATTTATATTCAGAAAATGTATCACTACTATATATTTTTCAAGGATTCTGGCCAAACTACAATTTTAACTAAAAGAAGGGAAAAATCAAGAACTGTTTCAAGGAATATATGTGAAAGAAGTAGACAAATCAGGTATATTAATAAGAGGGAATGCATTAAAAACATCTGAAATACCCATTTACTTTATATAATGACATTTCTGCTACTTAATTTTAATCCGTGTTTTTGTAGTATTTTAGCTATTCATACGGATGGATTCATACCAATGACGATGTCTCTCTTTCTTTCTAATTAACTTGTTAATTAAATTTATGGAATATCTTTTGTTTTTGGCTATAGATTTTTCAGATTGGATCTCTTTTGCATTTGTTTTGGCTAGATAAGAGCAAAATAAAAAGTAGGTGAATAATCTAATATCATTTTTGGGAGAAGTTTGACTTCTGGGTCCGAGAATCATCACTGAGTATCATCCAAAACCGCACTTCAGCCCTCAAATTACTCAGAAGCTAAAACGGAATAGCCTCTGCAGTTTTTAGTCTCCGGTCTTCATACTGCAATGAAGGAATACGCAGCTGTAAATACGCTCCTTCACACAGAGGACTCTGAATACAGATTTGTAACACTTTTTGAATGGCATTGTAAGGTAAATACAAGAATGTAAAAGTTGAACTAAAAAAAAAACTAAAACAAAATAAAGTAACACTTAAATGACTTTCTGATCTATGTCTCCTTGTTTACGAGTCTTTCTTTAAATACTTGCTAATATTGGTGCACAGTGTATATGGAGGTGTATGTACATTATTGTCTGTTGTGTCGTACACAATGGCTTATGTCACACAATACCTGGATGACTGTTCAAAGTTTACTAAAGCCCTCCCCTAGATAGAATGTATAAAACTTTCACAATGGCGCCAGAACGCCTTTGATTGATTAACTCCGCTCTTTGGAGTTCCCGTCACCCACCAGCCACCTCTCTATAAATGGATCCATTTTTTAGAAAGAAAAACTTTTAGAATTAAGATAGATAAATTTATTCTGTAAAGTTTGAACAGTTTAGACTTAACGATTATTAAACTGTTGGCTAAGAATTAAAATTTGTGAATAATATCAGTTATATTTATCATTAATAAGAATTGAATATTTAATGTTGATTGACAATAGTTGCAATAAACTTATTTAGTGTCACAAAATGATTAAATTTCAATGACCAATAAATAATATATGAACTTCAATATTAAACTATATAATCAATGATCAAACCACAATAAGAAAATGGGAAAACAAGACTAAGATCTTTCAACCGTAACAAGCGGTGTTCATCAGAGTCAAAAACCCAACTGAGTTGAAAGATCTTAGTCTTGTTTTCCCATTTCCTTATTGTGGTTTGATCATTGGTTGTTATTTCACGTGTTTATGTGAAATCTTTTTAAACTACATAAGCAACACGTTGTGTGTATATATAGATATATGCTGATTGGATGGAAATCTATTTATGTATACGAGGTGTATAAATAAAGTAGTGAGACTGGCAACGTCGCTTTCGATCTGGCAACGCTGGAGACGCGTGGCCTTGAGTAACGTCAGGTGCACGTGTGATGCGCCTCCAGTATGAATCTGAACTTGCCACAGTCATTTGTTTGTCCGTAGCGTTGGTTTTCGTGAAATGGTTTTTTCTTGAGCGTTTTAAAAATGAGTGACCTCAAAGTTGAGCAGCGGTGTGCAATCAAATTTTGCTTCAGACTTGGACATAATGCAACCGAAACTTTTGAAAAACTTCAGGAGGCCTATGGAGAACGTGTTTTATCAAGGGCACAGGTTTTTCGGTGGTTTAAGGAATTTTCAGAAGGAAGAGAGTCGATTGAAGATGAACCACGAAGCGGAAGGCCTTCAAGTGCAAACACCGATGAAAATGTCAACAGAGTACGGAACCTTGTGCGTTCAGATCGACGCTTAATCAGAACTTCTACCGTGAGGTCCTTGAAAGACTTCGAAAAAGAGTCCTTCGTGTGCGGCCAAACATCAAAGACAAGTGGGTGTTGCATCACGACAACGCGCCCTGTCACACTGCCATCTCAATAAACGAGTTTTTGGCCAGTAAAACATTCCTGTTGCTCCTCAGCCTCCTTATTCACCAGACTTGGGTCCTTTCGGGACACTACAAAACATACAAACTATTTTGAAGGTGACAATATCACATTGTAGTTATATTTGAATAGAAAATTTAAAAAAAAATCAGTCTCACTACTTTATTTACACACCTCGTATATCCTAAGTATCCTTCTCTTTTTTTTAAAAAAATGTTTGCATATGTCATTAAATGTACAAATTGGTAGTTATTATTCGATTTAAATAGTAGATATGATAACACTATAATTTAAACTACTAAAATATGAGAATAAAAACTGTAGAAGTCTACAGTCAAATTTATCATAAATATTCTCTGTTTAAAACTCATGGATATTAAGTTTAATTATGTAGTTTGTTGATTATATTTTGAATTTATATAATGTAAGCTTGATGTTTGGGTATACGCAGGTGGCGTTACAAATCTATTAGAAGAAGAATCAAACTCACCGATATTGAAATATTTACACATGGAAGTAAAATAAACAGAGTTGTTTGCATTATCAACGCGATGCACTGACTCTGAGAGAAAATTGAAATGAAAAACTACTAATGTTTACCCAGTCAGTCAAGTAAGATTTTTAGAATTGTAACATGAAAATGGTATGATATGCGTATTGATGGAAAATATTCGAGCCAATTTAAAAGAACATAGAACCACAAAATTGCACAATATTAGTTTGACTTTGGTGTAAAATAAATAAAATGAATGACTTCAGGTTGGTATCGGTGAATGTATTATCAGATGTAGATGTAAAAAAGATTGAGGTGATGAGGAAGTTATAGTGACTTATTAAATAATTCAAAAGTTCCATGTCAAAAAATTAAAAATATTTAAAACTCCACAAATACCAGAACATCAATGGTATCATCGGATGTTTAGGGGTCAGGTTAGCTCAGTGGTTACGTGCTCGCCTCGAAACTGATAGGACCGGGGTTCAATCCCCACCTGACACTCGATTTAATCACGCGGGAGGTAAATAAATCTGAGTACGTTTTCCCTTAGAGAGGATGTTAAGCTGTCGGTCCCAATCCTGTACGATGTAAGGAACTTGTTAAAGATCTTTACTCAAAATGCACTTGAGTTAGGCAAAATTTAGGAATCCCAATGAAGAAACTGTTGAATCACCGATCAAAGAAAAAGCCGGTAAACGGCTGAAGTTATCACATGCATAGGGAATTGGTTAAACAATAAAAAAAAATTAATTGGATTTGATCTGTCAACAGTAAATTATAGAATGAAGAATGAGTTACCTCATACATATAACACAGTAGTGGATGTAACCAACTACGGTCATGTCATATGCAAATCCTTAATATACAATTGAGGAAGACTAACCTTATTAAAAAAATAATAATTTAAAATACAAAGTGACTATTCACTGAGTGTGAACTCATCGCTAATGAAATCGTTAAATGTATTAATTTAAATACTTCAATAAATATTTAAATTAGAAACTATAAATGCTAGTTTTTCTGAAAGTCTCAAGCAGGATTTAAAATTTCATTATTCTTTTCGTTGTTTTGGTTGCTTGTATGCTCATAATAATTTTGTAATTATGTCAAAATACATCACTATGTTAGTATTCTGAAATTACTTTTTTAATATGTACTTATAATATGTGAATGAAAGTTATTAATAAAATAATTTATAGTTTCCCAAACTAGGAATAACATGCTATGAAAAATGAAAGTTTCATAAATATTTTCTGATGACGTGATGTTCTCTAAAGATTAAAGGTCATTAGTCGAGTATAAAGAAGTAAGTATTAATCTGTAATATGAGCTCAATGGAATCTTTTTCATTTTCTCAAAAACATGAAGTGTTTCGTGTAACTAAAGGTGTTCGTTAGTATGTAGATTTATATTATGACCACATAAGACTGATGTTTTTTTTACGTCATATCTTTCATTTTCCAAGAAACCAACCGCATACATAAATAAATAAAACATGACAATCTCTGGGATGTGTTTAAGGCTGATGTCGAAAAGGGTAACATCCACAATCTAAATCAACACAAGCTTATACCAGGAGGATTCAAAAGAACTAGTAGAGGTAGTTTCTTAGTAAATGAGAATGCAAATGTTTAGAGATAATAATTTGAAATAAAATAAGAAGAATGAAATAAAAATTCAAAGAATAGAAGGGTTAGAAAAGATAGAGGTGTAGATGATATAATGAAAAGATAAAGAAAAAGGCAGAGGAATAAGACTCCCGAGCAGTGCATGTCCACTGCTTTCTGAAGGAAGGAGCTGACATTACAAGGGGAGGTCGAAACTAGACCAGACTGGATGACCTGTTACAGTGGTAACCTGATGTATGAGTTAAGTTTGTTATAGAACTAAGAAGGTAAGTAGAATTAATAAAAGATGAAAAAATATTACACCAAATGAAATAAAATCAAGGAAACAAGTGTATTTATACAAAAAGTACTATTTTATAACTTAAAAAAATCACTGCCTTTTTTTTCTCCTTTTTCTGTATCTTTTCATTATATTATCTACGCCTCTATCTTGAATACTTCTCTATTCTTTGATTCTTATTTCAAATTATTATCTTTAAACATTTTGCAATCTCATTTAATAAAGGCCTACCATTCTTTTGAATCCTCCTGGTATGTGCTAATGCTAATTTAGGTTGTGGATGTTTTCCTCTTCGACGTCCACCTTGAACACATATTCCACCATGGATTGTCATGTTTTATTTATTTATCAGTATATGATTGGTTTCCTGCAAAATGGAGAAATATATGACGAAAAGCACAAAGTGGCCATTGACTGAGTGTGATAATGAAACGGTTGAATGCATTAAACATTCTATTATAATAATTTAAAAACTAATTAAAGTAATTCAATTGGCAATGTGGATTTCGAATGTCATACGCAAGCATTAAACTTAGTTAAACAACAAATAAACTTCAATTTTGCTGTAATTACCCTTTACACTACTTTTACCACAGTTTTATAGTTCTTTTAATTACTTTTTTAGTACTAAATTTTAGGTAGAGTGAATGAATGACCCAAAACTTCAGAAATGAGGTTGCTGTTTAGTTTCACTACTTCCTTACGAGCAATGGTCTTACGAGCACAAGATATACTAGCTAGTATGTAAGATTTAAGGTCTTATAACAAGTGGTGCGGATTTTATCTCATATCTCTTTAAAAATGTTTGTAAATTCACTTGCATGTTGATATACCGCAGTATAGCTAACAGAGATTAACAACAGTTGCAGGAAATAAAATAAAAGTATGGAGTATTTTGTGATCAATCTTAAGTGCTAATTTAAATTTTAAAATCAGATTTATTTTGTAATGGTATTCAAAATAAATTGTGTTATATGCCCATTTCAATGAGACAATTGTTATATTCTTAAAGGCTGCTTGCATTCAATATTTTTAATGAGCTGTCTATTTGCATAGTGAATACTCCATCACCACATATGTTAAACATTGTAAACTAACTCTGAACATTTTATTGAATTCCTTTCTGACTCTTCAGAATTTTGCAATGGACTTTTATGTAATGATAAAACTCTCAAAATACAGGTTTTTAAAGTATAATAATAATAATATTTATGTTACATACAAACTGAATTTATTTCATTTTTTTAACTATTTCTAAAATTTGATCATCATTAAAAAAGAAATTTTTTATTTTATCGGGACAAAGAATGCATTTATATAGATAATGAAATTTAATGTATAATTTCATATAATGGAGAATTTGTTATGTTAACGAATATAACAAAGCTCACAAAGCTAAACAATTGCATTTTTTTTTAACATTTCTAATTCAATGTTTTGTAGTTATTTATTATTCAGTGCTACAAAGGTTTGAGCAGAAATGCATGGATAATGCAAACGTATCACCTGCTGAGCGACGGCATAATTTAACCAAGTGCTTCTTGACTTTTTTTTTTAATCATGTATTCCTGGATATACATCATTTAAAAAGCAATCCATTATTATAGTAAAAACTTCATTCCATTAGTATGTTCATAGTTTATTGTGGAAAACAGATACTGTTACAGATGTACCACTAAATTATGTTTTGATATCGTTAATAGAATTTATGTCAAATTCTATGTGGAAAATTCATCTTTGACTAATAAATCACTTGCTGTACTTGTCGAATTTGTTTGTATTGACTTCGAAATTTTTTAATTGAGTCAAGTAAAATAAATTTGCTCTTTAAAAGTTTTAAAGTAGAAAAAAATTTACATAGTTAATATGATATGTAAGGTAAAATAAAATTCTTAAATATAATAAATCAACTCCAATCAAAAATGTATTCTATGACGTGTTTTACATTAAGATGGATGGTTGACTAGGTGTTGTAATCAAACTACAAGTAGCACCATTGAACAAAATTTAATGCCAGATACAATTTAAACTGGAGTTTTGAGGATTTGGTCCAAAAATGAACTACTGATTATAAGCCGACGTTTTGCCAAAAAAATATTTGTCATTTTCAAGGTTAAAAACAATTTATTGAAACATCGTCGTAAAATCAATAGTTCATTCTTTGGACAAAATCTTCAAAAACTCTGTTTGAATTGTAAGAGTAAGTGGCCGAGAAGGTATATCAATATCAATAGTAATGGCAGATATTTAATTGTTTGTGTGTTTAAGGACTCCATTGTCAATACCGTGGACGACCCTAAGAAGACCGTAACAAGCGTTCTTCGCCAGAGTTAAATCTCAATTGAAGCCAAAGATTCAGGGAAATTTTCCAAGATCTGAGAGGTATTTTCAAGGGTGTGAAGTGAAAAAAAAAACAGTAGTCGAAGGAAGGGATGTTAGAGAAAATAAAGGAATACAGGAAGAAATAAGTAACAAACCACCTGCTGGTTGTCAACTCTCATAGATGAGGCTGTTTTCCTCGTCAATACTGAGTCAAGCTTTAAGGAACCGTTACTAATGTCTATAATATTTGACTTATTAAATTTAATCAAAGAAGATCCGATGATATTTCTTAACAACACTGATTTTGCATAAGTTATATTTTTACCTTCGGTCTAATCTATATCATGATATTCATTATATATGTATAAGATTCCACGTAAACAAGTGAAATAACAATCAATAATCAAATCACAATATGAAATGGGGGGAAAAAGATCTTTCAACCGCAACAAGCGGTCTTTGCTAGAGTCAAAAACCCAACTGAGAACTTAAGTCAAGAACCCAACTCAGTTGGGTTTTTGACTCTGACGAAGACCGCTTGTTATGGTTGAAAGGTCTTAGTATTTTGTTTTTCTCATTTCACATTGTAGTTTGATCATATATAATATATATATATATATATATATATTTATATATATATATATATTATATAAATGAAAAAAGACAACAAATAGAAGAAGCGAGACAACTTACTGGGTCGATATTTCGAACTGAAGTTCGTCGTCAGGGAGAAGAAGGGAAGAGGAAGAGGCACGTGCGTCCACTCGCACAAGCAGTGTTTTGAACTCGTATATATATGAATAACGCACTATTTTGTGTTTTTCTAGTTACAATATATTAGCCCATTCATTACAAGAATTATAGTATACTAAATGTTTCTAAAAGGAAGGCTATCTAAAAACAAAACTTGGCATATATTTTATAAAGACACAGTTTGCTATTTAAAAAGGAGAGAATAAACCAATAAAAATACAGTATTGGGTCCATAATCATTTTAATAAATTTTAAGAGAAAATGAAGTTTGAGAAGATGAAAATTGAGAAGTTGAAAATATGCAAAATTATAGCCAATTGAAGGTCCTTTTTTATCTGAATCGTCATAAAAGTTATCAATTTGTTTCTATGTTTGCGATGGCAAGTAAGAATAGAGCCGGCGATTGTGCGGCGATAGTGCTTGAGTTAGTGCAGATGGTTGTTGAAATTACTTCAGTTAGCACGAGGCACTTGGCACAAGCAGGCCGGCCCTATTCTGTCTTCGCTCTTACTGCTTCATTCGCCATTCCCCATAGTACTTATTACTTTCTGCAGATTATATTGATACTCCTGTATCCATGACCGTCATAAATACTTACTCTTTTCACAGCATCAAATTCACTTTCAGAGTTCATTTAATTGTGTCCGAACTTACACTCTCTCTAATCAAAACAAAAGATTCACATTTATATCCCTTGAGCAGTATATATTCGTTTGAATCGAAAATAAATAACTTTATATTAAAATGGTAACTAAATAATATATATATATTATTGATATGGGGTCACCACCCTGTCACTCCAGAGGACACTTCTTATGTCTTCTGTCTGTGTCAATCTCTGTGTTGCTTTCATGCATTTCATTTTTTATAAAACGTTCTTTGGACCAATTAATTTCATTATATATATGTAGTTTCGTAACGACAAGAATAACTCCAAACAGCAAAGGTTATCCTTTGCTCTACAAAGAACAACAAACATTTTAAAGTAAACTATAGGTACTCAGTAAATAGAAAAAACAGACATATAGTCTATAATTTTTGGTTTAACTGTCACAGGAAAGAAGAGATAGGGGCACCAAGCGCACGATGCAAAGCAACGGTTGGAGACAACTATATATAAGATTTTACATAAACACGTGAAATTACAATCAATTATCAAACCACAATATGAAATGACAAAACAAGACTAAGATTTTTCAACCGTAAAAAGCGATCTTCGTCACAGTCAAACTTTACAATATTTCGACCGTTATGGCGATCGTCCTCAGGAGAAGAAGTGAATTGACGGAGCAGTATATATATATAAATGTTCAAACCACAATAAGAAATGGGAAAAACATCAAATATAGTTTGAGCATTGATTGTTATTTCACGTGTTTATAGTTAAATCCTGTTTATATATATATATATATATATATATATACCAAGTAGATGAAACGATTCTTCGAACTGAATAAACCAGAATTAAAAAAAAACACACACAAAAAAGAAATCACTGAAACTTTACTATATTTTGATGCCCTGATAACGAGGACATCGAAAAATCACTGTGTCAGTGATTTAAATTTGATTTAAACCACAAAAAAGAAGAAAACAATAGTAACAAATAGTCTGAGGCCTTTTAATTTATGTCATCAGATATAAAATAATCTCGGCTTTATAATTTATAAGAATAAGAAAGTTCATTACATTCTGATAATATAGACAATATTTGTTTATAATGATTGTCTTATTAGGGTTGGAGGTTCTTATTCTTCATACGTTAGACAAACGGCAAAAGTTTACTAATTAGAGTGAAACAACATAAATATTCTATAAGAATGCAAGAAGAGTCAACTGCTTTGCTTCAACATATTAAGTTAAATATTCACTCCATAAAATGGGATGATTCAAAGGAATTGATATTTCTCCTGTCTGATTTTGAAAGAAATTTGGTAGAAAGGACTGTAATTAAATATCATTTTGAAAACTCATCAATGGAAGTCATAGACTATTTAGGCTAGATAAATTTTGAATTCAAGGCATAGTTGGGCAAATTGGACCTGTGGGTGATCTCTTATATGTGTTGGACATGGGCTCTGACCAGATTGTTGATTCTAGCTCAATGTGTTGATTAATTTCTTTTCTATCTCCTTTTCTTGCTTTCTTGTTTTGTTTATTTATATATTAGTGTTTATTTTATTTATTAAAGACAATATTTTTAAATTATATATATTTTATTTAAATTTTTTCACTATTTATTTATTTATTCTTGTTGTTTACTGTGCATTACTTAATTTTATAGGGTATTTCTTCTTTCAAGTTATATTGTGCCTTCAGTTTTCCAGCTGTTTCGTTACCTTCCTTCTGGCGGACTTTTATGTTACCTTCTTGTTTCTTACTTTGTTTGCTCTTTGATGTCATCAGAGAGTAAATGGTCTGAGAGAATTCATTTATTTTGCTTTCCTTTTTGTTTAAACTTCATATATATATATATATAAAAAGATTTCACATAAACACGTGAAACAACAATCAATGATCAAACCACAATAAGAAATGGGAAAACAAGACTAAGATCTTTCAACCGTAACAAGCGGTCTTCGTCAGAGTCAAAAACCCAACTGAACACTAGATGCAGAAGACATCTGGTGAGGAGTTGAGAAGAGTGGGAGGGAAGAGTGGTATTTTAAAAGGGTGAAAGCACAGGAAAGGACTAATGTCCAGAAAGGGATGTTTGGGGAAACAAAGGAGTACAGTAAGAAAAAGTAAAAAACTATCCGCTAGCTGTCAACCCTCTTTGAAGAGGCTATTGCCCTCGTGACGAAAGTATCAAGTTTGAAGAGACCGTTACTAATGTTTATAATATTAGATCTATTAAATTTAATTAGAGACGATTCAATAATATTTCTTAACAACATTGATTTTTCATAGGTAATAAATTTAGCTCCTGTCCAATCAATATGATGATTTTCATTTTTTATATGCAAGAATAAGGCACTACTGTTTTCCTGTCTACTTACGTTATATTGGTGTTGTTTTATACGTGTTTTTAATGATTTACCAGTTTGACCGATATAAATTTTATGGCAATTTTTGCACGTAATTTTATAAATACCAGCGGACTCCAATTCGCTTGGAGAGTTTTTTATTAACATATTACCCACGTTATTACGATTAGAAAACACTATATTAAAATCAAGTTGTTTGGCTAATCTTGGAAGGGGGTCCAATGATTCGTGGTATGGCAAAACTATAGAATTTGATAATAAAAGGGGCTCTTTTGAAGTATTAGAGAAAGTTTTTTTAGCACCCTTCAAAGCTAAATCGATATAAGAAGAGGGGTATTTTAATGAAAGGGCAATTGACCTAATGTTATTAATCTCTTCATTAAGAAATTCTGGAGAGGAAACTCTTAAGGCTCTCAAAAACATATTTCTAAAAACAGAAATTTTAACATTTTTTGGATGCGATGAATAAAAATGAACGTATGCAAGTACATTCGTAGGTTTTCTATATACACTAAAGCGTAACTCGTTAGGTAACCTATGGATCAGGACATCTAAGAAGGGCAAATTACCACTCATTTCTTCTTCCATTGTGAATTTGATTGTCGGCACTAATGAATTCAATTTTGTTAGGAAATAGATCTAATATTATATTTTAATATATTATATTTTAATATATTTTTAATACATTAATTTTTAATTTTTAATTTAATTTTAATTAATATATAATTTTTATTATATTATAATTATATTTTAATAGATCTAATATTATAAACATTAGTAACGGTCTCTTCAAACTTGATACTTTCGTCACGAGGGCAATAGCCTCTTCAAAGAGGGTTGACAGCTAGCGGATAGTTTTTTACTTTTTCTTACTGTACTCCTTTGTTTCCCCAAACATCCCTTTCTGGACATTAGTCCTTTCCTGTGCTTTCACCCTTTTAAAATACCACTCTTCCCTCCCACTCTTCTCAACTCCTCACCAGATGTTTTCTGCATCTAGTGTTCAGTTGGGTTTTTGACTCTGACGAAGACCGCTTGTTACGGTTGAAAGATCTTAGTCTTGTTTTCCCATTTCTTATTGTGGTTTGATCATTGATATATATATATATATATATATATATATATATATATACTTTTTCGTTGGAAATACAATCCAAAACGGACAAGTATAGCTCAATACAGACAAAAAACATAGAGAAATCAAACATAGACTCTACAACCGTCTCTGAACTAGTGCGCTTGGTTTCCCTCTCTTATCTCTCCTGAAGACGGTTCAAACCAAAAATTAGAGACTGTAAGTGTGTTCTTTTGATTTCTCTATGTTTCTTTGTCTATATTGAACTATATATATATATATATATATTGATACAAGTATTGATATATGAGTTAGTTAGCTTCAGCTACTCAAAGGGACTACTTCTGCCCGATGACGACGACTGTCGAAATATCGTTGTGAGTCTTTTGTGTGTGTTTTTATTTGTTTTTCTCTTTCCTGTGTGAACTATATATATATAGATACAAGTATCGACCGTAAAATAGACACAAAATTAATGTTTATCAGTACTCGTAAGTTCTTCAAGTTTATATTAAACTCTCATTGCCAACGTTTCGGTTTTTATTTAAAACCTATTTCATAGACAGAAGTTTTCAATAACAATTGTCTACTTTGAATGGACAAATGTCACATGTTCAATCAAACTAGACAGTTCTTTTTGAAATCCACAGACTATTTTTGTAAAATAATCTCTAATGTAATACTTAGTTTTTCTGTTTTAAAATTTTATGCTCATGCCAATGAAAAAAGTTTTAAATACCGAAATGTTGGCTAGCAGAGTTTAATTAGAACTTGAAGAAATAACAAAGTCCTGAGAAGGTTTAATTTTGTATATATATGAAAAATTAATAATCAACAATAACACTTTATATAATACATGAATTAAGCAACCATAATAAACAAATATATATTACATGCAATGGTCTAAGGCCTTTCGTTACAACATCATCAGAGAGCTGATACTTGGTCATTTTAACTGTCTGATGATGATGTAATGAATGGTCTTACTATATACGAAAGGTAATCTTAATATATACATATAACAAGATTTCACAATCTACAAATTAAATAACAATCAATATTTAAATCACATTTGAAATTTTTCCCATTTCTAATTTTTCTTTGAAAATGTATATATCTATATAAAGATTTCACAATAACACGTGAAATAACAATCAATGATCAAACCACAATAAGAAATGGGAAAACAAGACTAAGATCTTTCAACCGTAACAAGCGGTCTTCGTCAGAGTCAAAAACCCATTTCATATTGCGGTTTGATCATTGATTGTTATTTCACATGTTTATGTGAAATCTTTATATATTATATATATATATATATATATATATATATATATATATATAATATATATATATATATATATATATATATTATATATATAATATATATATTATATATATATATATATATATATATATATTTATTTATTTATTTATAAAAATTGGAAGCAGTCCTTCATTTAAACATATATTGTTAAATAACACCCCATATTTGACTTTTATCTGTTTCTTACATTTTTATCAAATTTCCGGAATTCCTTCTTCGTCTCTTCTTTAAAACTATAAAGCTTATCATCAATATTACTAGTCGACATGTTTGAAATGTACCGCATTAGTCCGGAAGCAGGTGAGTCAAACCACCCTACCTTAACTCCCCATAATGCTTCTTGATCCAAGGGCACGTCCTGTAAACATTCCTATACTAATCCTCTTTCTATATATAAACTGACGAACTCAGTGCTGCTGATTATTGTCCTGATAATGAATGTGGTACATTCAAAACATGTCGACTAGTAATATTGGTGATAATCTATATAGTTTTAATGAAGGGACGAGGAAATTAATAGTCAAGATGTTGAATTAAGGTGTTAATTTATTCACAAGAGTATATTTGTAAAAATATTAAGGAGATTATGTGGATTCTCACAAAAGTGTTCTACTTTTCATTTACTGCAACTTTTAATTATAATATAACAAAAAAAAACTTTCTTTATTGGATATGACAACCTGTCAAACAGTGTCGACGAGGAAACAGTAACACAATTAAGAATTATATCAGCCAGTGTAACTGATTTATATAAGTTCCATAATCATTTTGATGACACAATTATTTATTCACTTTTTTGGAGTTCAAAATTGAAAAAAAGGACTAATTTTGACATGATAAAATTCATATTTTTACACAAAAGTATTATCTATCAAATCAGATATGGGAAAAATGAGTAACATTTTTCTTATCATTATTATCATTTATTATGACATTTATCAAGTTTAATAGTATAATGATAACAAAGCTACTGAGTTAAATGAATATATACCATAATTTGATATTTGAAGTTGACACTGTTGAAGAAATGCCTGTGAATTTGGTTTGTACATTATAAATTAGATAAATATTAAGCACGGTGACAGTTTATTATGGCACACATAACAAAAATGTTATGGCACAGTAACAAGTTAATCTCAAAATGTATTTTCATATTACAAATTCAACTTGAATGAATAATATTCCTTGTTTTAAAGATGATTTCATAAATTTTCTTTGTAGTGATATATCATTCATTTTACTCAATTGTATTTCAGAGTTATGTTAAAGCAAGCTCCTTTACAATCTCTTGAGTAAGCAATTTTTTATTAAATTGTTTTACCTTATAAATAACGTTCAGAAAAAGCAAATATTAAAATTCAAAAGAAATATATAATTTTGGATGAATCAGGCTAATATAATATAATCTTTTCAGTTTATATTCGTTTGATAGCAAAAATTTATTTCTTAATAATAATATAAATTCCAGGAAGAAACTACTATAACGCACTTTATCTTTGAATAAAATGAACGCTATTTATAAAGTTTAACCAGTGAAGCAGTAAAAGAGAGGTTGCCTTCTTTCAGTAAAATTAATAAAAAAGAAAATTATTCCTTGAATAATAAAATCTCTATCGGGGTATTTTTAGTTAATTCACATTTTATTATTTATCTTTTGATACATAAATATAAACTGTATTAACTAGTTGAATAACTGGAAATATCGAAATATTTCTTTTGAAACATGTTATAAGGTTAGATTACAAAGAGTGTAGTCAGTCTTTCAAGGTATATCCATCATTGTACAAAACTTTCCGGATATTTCAG
This sequence comes from Hermatobates lingyangjiaoensis, assembly GCA_026182355.1. Lineage (NCBI taxonomy): Eukaryota > Metazoa > Arthropoda > Insecta > Hemiptera > Hermatobatidae > Hermatobates > Hermatobates lingyangjiaoensis. The sequence continues at coordinate 14,931 of JAPFBL010000037.1, forward strand.
AAGGAGTCATATATATATCAATGAAAATAATAAACAGTCCAAACCGGACAGATAAATAAATGAATGAAACAGAAAACACATAGAAGAAACGAGAAAACTTACTGAATCAACATTTCGAACTGAAGTTCGTCGTCAGGAAGAGAGTAGAAGGGAAGAAGAAGAGGTTCGTGCGTTCACCTGTACCAGTGGAATGTGACTCGGTTCAAAATGTTGATCCAGTAAGTTTTCTGGTTTCTTCTATGTGTTGTCTGTTTCATTGATTTATATATATATATATATATATAGACCATTGTTCAAACCACTATATCAAAGTTCCATAATTGAAAGATCTTAGTCTTTTTTCTCACTTCTTATTATCCTTATATATATGATCAAACCAGAATAAGAAATGGGAAAACAAGACTAAGATCTTTCAACCGTAACAAGCGGTCTTCGTCAGAGTCAAAAACCTAACTAGTTGGGTTTTTGACTCTGACGAAAACAGTTTGTTACGGTTGAAAGATCTTAGTCTTGTTTTCCCATTTCTTATTGTGGTTTGATCATTGATTGTTATTTCACGTGTTCATGTGAAACCTTTATATATATATATATATATTCACTGATAAAACGAAATTCGATCCAAACTGGACATCACTAAAATTCACTGATAAAACGAAATACGATCCAAATCGTATGACTGCGTCAGATTCCTCCTGGTGATAATACCGTGACCCTTAGAGCCTCTGACATCTGGTTGCTCGGGGCGCGCAGTGCACCTGGACTTAACCTTAAGAGATAATTTTTTTTTTTAATTCATATTTTTATGTATTTATTTTCCAGTATTCTTTATTCTCTAGTACTTATTTCTTTTTTCCTCTTTCGTATATTTTGTGTAAATCTATTTTGTCTTCTTCACTTACTACTGGTTTGTTTTATCCTACTTTATTTTTCTAAATTCTTATTCTTAACTAGTTTCCCATACTTACCCTTTTATTCAGTCTCTATCTTTTATTTACTAAAACAACCAATACAAGTTTTTTGTATTGTATTTATTTTTATCTATTTATTTTTTTCTTCTTTTCTCTATCATTATTTTTGTTTTTTATAGTTTGTTTTTATCTTATATTGCTTATAATTTTTCACCTATTTATAGTTTTACCCAACCAGTACTGCTTATCTGAATTTCTGTTTATATCTTCTCCTAATTCTATACTTTGAGACCGGGTACGGTTGACAGCACTGGCGGTTGCCGGGTTGGTTACTTGCCGTTGCGTCTACAACGTGCTTGGTCTCCCATTCTCTTTTCTCCTGAAGACGGATTACCCAAAAATTTGAGTCTGTAAGTGTGTTTCCCTACTTTGTGTGTTAATCTCGAACTCGTATATATATATATATATATATTTTGTGTTGAACTGAATTGCCTTAAATAAACATATTTTTTTTTGAGCAGTTTTTCATATTTCCTTGATAATTTTAAATCGTCTTGATTTAGTTGGTGAATTATTTTAGCGAAACTCTGGTAAGCCAGAGGCTTACTAAACTGGCTTACCAGAGTTTCGCTAAAATAATTCACCAACGAAATCAAGACGATTTAAAATTATCAAGGAAATATGAAAAACTGCTCAAAAAAAAGGTATGTTTATTTAAGGCAATTCAGTTCAACACAATATGTATAAAAGAAGGTCTGCTCCCTATTTATACTAATATATATATATATATATATATATATATATATAATTAAATTGCTTGCCTATCTTTATTCTCTCGTATTTTCTCGATACTTTTTCTAATCTTCTTATTAAAGACTTCCATTGACAGGGAAGAGCATAAACAAGCTCACCAAAAGATTTGCTTTTAAAGTTCATCACTATTTATTTTTACTGATAACTACACTACACTAAAAATAAAAACAGACCAGTTTCGGTTATTCCATAACCATTATCAATGTATATTCTACAATCTAAATAATATCTAAATGCAAACTAAAAAAAACATGTTAAGAATGAAAAGTTCTATTATTGGAGGCTACAGTTGGGTTGGCAGTTTCAACTGGTGATATCAGTGTTACCTCCTTCTCATTCTTCATGGAGAAAAAAAACGAGATGAATTGAACATTATATACTTTATACCATCAATGATCAAACCACAATATGAAATGGGGAAAAAAGACTAAGATCTTTCAACCGTAACAAGCGGTCTTCGTTAATGTTAATGAAGAAGTATGGCTCATTAAAAATACAATGAACGTTTGAAAAAAAAATTAAACAGGAAATTATAAATTTATTAAAAAAAATGTAAGTAATTTTAATTACGGCATCAGCAATAAAGCTATAAAAACTGAATATTGATCCCAGTTTACTTTCCATACTTGTACATTTTTATGTTTATTTACATTGTTAACATTAACTTAGACACTTTTTAAGTGATTCTGCTGAAATAAATTGATGTTTAGAGGTTTAATGAAACATTTTTAAATGATTTGAGAACTTAATATGAGGTGTAAAAGAATTAAATTGATACATAGAAAATAATCAACACTAATCAAACATATAAGTTCTGATGCTTTCCATGGTAGGAGTATGATAGTTTTGTCCACCAAAATGCTCTAATCAATCTATGTGTTGCACCACTGAACAAAACTTAATATTAGTTGTGATTTTTTTTTTGTTTATGAATCATATTAACCTTCTGTATTATTGAAGTGTGGGGAATGGACTCTTTTCCAATATATTGTTGACAAATATCCTGTTTTTTACTATTCTAGTTTAATAATTCATATCTCTTATTTTCAAAAATTCTAGGCTACCAGATTTTTTTTTAATTTTATTTTTTTAAAGTCACAATAATGTAAGTATTACATTACCAGTGACACTGATAACACAGATGTAGGAGGGAACACAGGAGTGAATAAGCAATTCAGTGACTACACTTGCTGGCGTGGGTCTAAGTAGAAAAAGAAAATCACTTAGAACAGTTCATACTTATAAGTCTCTTGGCCACATCCTCTTCAGACGTCTTCTGGGATTTCCTGGAATGCTTGTGGATGTTATTATTGGGATTAAGGGATTACTATTTTTTGTGAAACGCTTTATAGCGGCATATTGTTACCTGCTGAACTGTTGGAAACTTGAGGTCGGAATAAATTGTTTGGTTCGGTATATAATAGGGACAATGAAGAATTTTACGAAGGATTTCAGTTTGAAGGGTTTGTATCCTCTGAGAATTAGTTTTCTTTGTTGTTCCCCATTTCTCAATGCTGTATGCCCAAATAGGCTTAATCAAAGTTCTGTAAAGTAATAGTTTGTTGTCAGTCGTTAATTTTGAGCGTAGATCCAATAATTGTAGTAAAAGTTTATACCGTCTGTATTGTTCTGTTTGTTTGATTTTCCATGGGGAGCCCAAGTAAGTCGTCTATCAAGGCTACCAGATATAATAGTTTTAAATTATACTATTTAAAATAGTATAGCATTTTAGAAAAGCGGGCTTTTAATTTTGTATCTTGAGTAAAAGATACAATTACTGTTTTTTGATGAAATTACTAATTTCTGTGCCTTTGCAAAATTAGCTAATAACCACAGCGTAATTTATTAATAATTGTTACCAGCAAATGGGCTGGAAGTCAAGTAGACAGGAGAATTATGTTTCAACTAATATCAGGTACAATTCGATTCATTAAAATGATTTTAAACCATAAATGCGGACACTGTGATTAATTTGTTATTCTATGTTACGGACTTTCATTTCACTGTTAAATATTGATAAATTTTTGTAGTAATCTTAGCTTGTATTTATATGGTCAGAGTGTTATAATAAATTATATTTAATAAAGAAGGTGTTTGGGCAAAAAGGGTGTTAAAATTTATATCCTCCAATTATTTTGAATAATGTAAGGGTATTAGATTAGTCAAAAAGACACAAGCATTATTTCAAGTTAGTTTGACACCAAGTTAGCTGGATTCAATTGGACGAGAGGTGTGGAGCTTTGAATAATACCACGTGGAATTTGGTTTACTTAAAGGGAATTCTGTTAAAGTTAGGGGAATGCGGATTTAAGTTTAGGGCCGAGAGAAGTCTTGTTGGGCTAAGTTGGACTTGTGGAGTTTCTAGTGTGGTTTGAGAAGCAGTTGCAAAACTGTCTCCACTGTTAGAACCAATTCAATTTGCTACAAATGGATCTAACAATAGTTAAAACAAAAGTCTAGTGTATTATGCTTTGGCGAGATACTTTAAAATCGACTATTCATATTAACAGTACCACTAGGGTTCTGGTTTTAACAAGCAAACCGTTATTCTGTTTTAATATTCCTACCAAACATAAAAAAAAAAGATAATTACTCCAACTGAAAACATAACTTGTAATTAGCTGTTTCGAGTCCTCTCCTCTGACTCTTTAACTTTGAACAAAAACACAGTTCATTAGCCTTTATCTGGAAAGTGTTTTATAGCTCAATTTGAAAAACTGTTTCTTTTTCACAAACAAACACTCTCTACTTACACACACACACACACACACACACACACAACACACACACACACACACAGTCATGCTACCCTTCCTGGTGAAAACAAACAGTTCTCTTTATCGTTTCTTTTTCCCAATAAAATGACTGCAAAAGATTTTTACATGCCCCCTCTACATTGCATTAGAACAGATGGCTTAAAACTCTTCTTTTTTTTAAAAAAAAAAAACTCTTCCTGTTTGTGTTAATTAAACATACTAGACAGTCATTTATATTTTTAAATTTCTACTTTGCTAAAAGCAATTCAGGAGATATTCGTATATATTTACTCATATTTATATTATATAATTAAAGATAAATATTTACTTAGATGATTTCTGTTCTATAATAAAGTCAGAAATCAATACATAACCTATATTTCACTACCTTGGTATTTACAGTTCTCTCTTGTAATAATTAATTGCTACCAATATCTCCATTGCCTGTGGCAGACAATCGGTACATTGCAGTCCACTGTATCGCTATTTACTAATGAAGCGATATAGTCAGTGCACTTAATTTACGTCTGATGTTATTCCATTAATATTAAATATCTATCATTCCACACTTATTAACTAACTTGTTTTCTATTAAAATATTTACCTTAAAGCAGATCTAATCCATTCATTAAAATTGATCACATGTACATATATTATCATTATTATTGGACAGTACACTATATTTAGCTTGGATTTGCTTCTTTCATAGCAGTTAAATTCTTTCCAAAAGATTCCGTGAGGCAGCAAAACAAGTTAGAAACAATTCTGATATCATAAGACCAGGAGACAAGTCAAAACACGGACAAGATAAGTTTCGGACAGGCTTGAACATAAAGACAAACTCGATCAAACCATGAACAATTTAACATGAATAAACTCCAAGAAAATTGCTTAAAATCGAACTGCCAAAGTTAAAATTGATCTTAATAAAGTTAAAAGAAAAACTAATAAAGAAAATAAAAAAATATTATTTTTTTAAAACATTAGCGAGAAAATAAAGTTTCAAACGCACTTAGCAGATTGTTTAAAAAACTCTTAACATTTCGTTATTTTTGATCTAATGGATATAGTAGCAGTAAAAGAAATAGAGTAATTGCATACATATTCTAAATGTGTGAAAATACTTATATTACAGAGTATAATAATACTCTTACACGATACCATGTTGACCTGTATAAAAAATACGGACTGACTTACACTCAACATTATTGTAAATAAACGTAATATGTAGTTCTTGGGTATATAATAAATAACACCACTTAGGAATAATATGAAAGTCTAAATGGAAGAGGTTTATTGATTTCTTTCATTTCTGGAGGTAGTTCAGATAGTGATTGATCCACTTATCAATACATACGTATATTTTTTAATATCACACCACTGATGTAAAGAACTCATTAGTATAACTATAGCAGTAATAACATTTTTCAAAAGCGAAGCTATAGATTTCGTGTTACGAAGTAATCTCTAACAGGAAAACATCACTTTTGTTCCAATAGCCAGTAGATCTCTTACATAGTTTATCTTACCTCCTTCCACATTAAAATTTAAGACATTTAAAACTTGAAAATTATCATATTTAGAATAATATGTTAAATATATGTAAGAAAAAACGTCGTTTTAAGATAATTGGTAATTTAAAATGTAGGATAATTTCAATTATTATTTTTCAAAGAATGTTGTCAATATTGAATTATATTTTACATTTTCGGTCCTTTATAAAATTATTATGCTGAGAATTTTATGGGATGCATGTGTTTAAAAATCACATTTCATTCCCTTTCTCAAAAATCCGATTTACTCTGAGCGAGTGTTATCTTTTTTCTGTGTTTTTTCCGCTGTTATAAGGTTGCTGTAAATGTATGTTGAGAAAAAATATATTAGTAATTAGCTAGTTTTACACACTCAAATCAAGATCAAAGTAGGCTTTTCAGTATATGTAATTTAATTTTACAGCTGGAAGCTTGAAATTTTGAAAATAATATATATGAACTATTAGACCAGATCAGTAACAAACCTGGATATATGTCAACAACATAAAAGGAAAGAGTTCCTTAAATATTACCCAAAGATACTATGATTCATAAACACAAAGAAAATACATCTGATATTAAATTTTGTTCAAGGGTTCAACATAGAGACTGATTAGAGCACTTTGTGAGACAAATCCATCATACTAAGGAAGATATCAAAAGTCATATGTTTGATTGTCGTTGATTATCCGCATGTAAGAACATTATTCATTTACATATCATATTAAGTTCTTATATTATTTACATTAATAATGTAATATTAATGTAATAAGAATTACTACATTAATAATTCTTATATTATTTAGAATTTTTTCATTAAACCAGTAATCATCAGTTTTATTTCAGCGGATTCGCTGAAAAAAATTTTAAGTCCTTGAAAGCAACAAAAATAACCTGTTTTAAAAACCTGAGGTTATTTTTCTTTCATTGATTTTATAGCGTTAAAGATAATGCCGAAATTTCAAGACTCCAGAATTAGTAGTTCAGGAGAAAAAAATGTAGTCTAAAAAGAGGTTTTTGGCAAAAACAGTTACGTTCCCATAATTCCTCTCAAACAATTGGGATCGTCTACACTATGAGGCTTATTTTTGTGTAAAATATCAATTTGATTCATTAAAGGTTCTGGGACCGTATCGTGGGCACAAACTTTGGATACATACTCCCCTCAACACACACAGACGTGATCGAAAAATCTTCATAAAATGACTCCTGGACCTCAAAACCTGTAATTCCGCTAAAACCTCGAGATACAATTTTTTCACGATCACTAAATATTAGCACTTTACTTATATTAAAGTAAAAAATTGATTTTGGATGAGTTTGAAGGTATCTCTTTATATAATAGTAAAATGTAGCCCATTGCATATTGTTTTGCATTAAAGTGCCAGAAGCACATTTACATATTCATTTAGCAAATAGTCTTTTTTCTAAATTGTTGTCATATTTTTTTTAATATATGTAATAGTTGACCATGGTATATCATGGTAAAACAATATATTCCATGATTTTATTTACAACTATGCATATTATTTAAAATAAATGAGGAACATTGGCTGTAATCATTGTAAATAGTAGGGAAAAGAATTTTCAATTCATTTCAGTTAAAGATATTTCCATATTGTAATTTGTAGTCTACTCTTTTCACACTATCTATCAGAAAGCACTTCACAAAGCACTACCAACGAGCATTCACAAAGTATTTAGTTGTTTGCATCAATATAAATTCCCTGCAGTATCGCCCTCGGCAACCTGTCAATCCAGTTACAGTCTGAAAACCAGAAAATCGATTGTTTATTTCATGTGTTATACCTTATTCCTTTTGTCTGACACTTTGATCTCAATAAATACATGCATTCAAATTTATTGTCACAGTCACTGAAATCAACCGAATCTTATTCATTTATATAAGACAAAAAAAAAGGACTATTTTCTATTTAATCATTCATTTCTTTTGTTTTATTAGAAAAATTATAATTAACAACTTTGCAATTATTTAAAGACACAGGAAAATTATTCATGTTTTTAAATTATTTTATGTTTATGTACATTCAGTTTACAGTTAATGTACATTTAATAGTATATGCAAAAGTTAAAATGGAAAAAAAGAAAATGGTTTCATTCCTTCCAAGAAAAGCAATTCTTGTTAGAAATCTTTTTATTAGGTAGTATTGACTTTATATTAGATAGACTGGGGATGAAACAGTGAGAATACACCAAGATGATTTGAGTTATTTGAAAAAATGGTTAACTGTATTGAATTCATTGAAATAAATAATAACATTTTTAGAACTGGTGAGTGGTTCTGAGTATTAAATTTACCCAACCCACACAAACCCACTCCAGCCTTCCACAACATCAAATATTCATTCTATATCTGATATTAAATTTAGTTGAATTATGCAACAAATAGATTGATTAGACTATTAAAAAAATCCATCACACAATGGAAAGCATCAAAAATATATGTTTATTGTGGCTGATTTTTTATAAATAAGATTTTTATTCTTCTTACATCTCAAATTAAGACATTAAAAAAATTCAAATAATTTCATTAAATCTTTAAACATCAATATTACTTCAATTGTTTCTTTTAAAAATTGTCTATGCCAATGTAAGAAATGTAAATAAATGTAAGCAAATCCAACAAGTATTGAAAGGTGATCCATTAATCTAGGATGAATACTCAGGCTGTATGGTTTTGTTACCCCTTGCAGTAATTTAAATTTTATGAATTTTTTTTTATAAATTGCTAACATTCTGTTCAATTTTTTTGGTAAAATTTAATTGTTTTTTTCATAAATCACTTTACGACAAAAAATGTTTACTTTTTTAAAATAGAAAATTTAATATAATGCCCCTTTGGTTTATATAATTTTGAATAGATTTACCTCAGCTCATCCCCTATATAATGCTCTTTTTTTTAAATATAATTTTATTTTAATCCATCAAACTTTATGGCTTATTTTGCCTTCACAAGCTTTCAGATTAAATGGTAAGTCACATTTTTTTTTATTTTATTTAAAAAAATAAATCAAAACGTTTTAAAGATCTGAAATTTTTTTAGTTAATGCTTTTGAATTCTCAAAGATAATGTAAATTTCAAAAATCTAGAGTAAATAGTTTAGAAGAAAAAAAAGTTGTTTATAAACATATTTAAGTCAAAAAAGAGACTGTTTCTTCATGATTAATGCTCCGAAACTATACATCACCTCTACAGAATGACCATTTTTTTTGTAAATTATCAATTTGATCCATCAAAGATTGTGGCCTGTAACGTCTACTCACCCTTTTGGATACACAACCACGAAGACACAGAGATATCGTCAAAAAAACATCATGAAACAACCTCAAACATGTAATTCCTACAAAATCTCGAGATCGAATTTTTTCACCATCACAATACTTTACTTATAGTATAGTAGAAATGATGTTGATGTTTAAGTGAATCTTACTATTATGTATATGTATACATATATATGTTATATGCATATTTTATATAATATATATATATATATATATATATATGTATGTATATACATGTATATATATTATATATATACATATATATGTTAAATATCGCCCCATATTTGGCTTGTATCTGTTTCTTACACAATTTCTCCAGTTTCCGGAATTCCTTCCTCGTCTCTTCATTAAAACTATAAAGCTTATCACCAATATTGCTAGTCGACATGTTTTGAATGTACCACATTCATCATCGGGACAATAATGAGAATAATAGTAGGATTGTTGGTTTATATATATAGAGGTGGATTATGGGGACTAAGGCAGGGTGGGTAGACTCACTTGCTACCTGGCTAATCTGGTTTGGCCTGTTAGAAAATAATTTTAAAATTCAACAAGAATTATTAAGTTGGATATTTATGGCTTTCTGCTTTTCTTGAATTATTAATACTTCTAATATTTGTAATTTAACATGGTTTCTTTCTTTAGCGATAATTTTCGTTGAATTCACCATCATTTCTCTTGTGAGTGTTGTCTTATGGAATGCTGTTGTATGGGATTTTGGCGCGCCGGCAGATAGGTGCATTGTAATTCTTCTTGATAATGAAGTCGTGGTCATATATTATGACTAGCAATATTGGTGATAAGCTTTATAGTTTTAATGAAGAGACGAGGAAGGAATTCCGGAAACTGGAGAAATTGTGTAAGAAACAGATACAAGCCAAATATGGGGCGTTATTTAACAATACATATGTATATATGTTATACATGTATACTATATAATCACAATAAGCACGTGATGAAACTAATGAACGTATAAGCCACAAGAAAAAGTAAAAAAAACACAGAAAATATGCTCTAAGGCCTTTCAATTATATGTCATCAGAGAGCAACTAGATATTGATCAATATCTAGTTGCTCTCTGATGACATATAATTGAAAGGCCTTAGAGCATATTTTCTGTGTTTTTTTACTTTTCCTTGTGGCTTATACGTTCATGTTATACATGTATATGTATACATGTATAAAACAAATCCGTAAATGTTAATTAATACATTGTTTGACATCAATTTAGTTTTTGAAATTGATTCTTCAATTAGTACTAATTCTTTGTATTAGTATTAATTATACAAATTAATAGTAGCGGGTCCTATAGCTTCTACATAACAAAGCCCTGATGGCTTTAGATTGCTTGCTTGATTAGGCTACTGAATTGTGTGTTTCATTTAAAACGCATAGTATCACTGTTCTCTTTGCTTTGTTTCTCTGACTTGAGATGTTAATAATAAATTTTTGATACGACTTTTAAAAAAAATCCATTACATATTCTACATATTTAATATTTAAATGTAATAATGATTAATGTTTTTTTTAAATTTTTAAGAAATTTAAATAAAATATTCGATCATAAATAATTGAGAAAGCATAATAGAATTATTTAATTTTTTTTTTAAATTTTCTTCATTATAAATAACTATAATTTATGTTTGAATCAGTTAAATAGATGAGTAAATCATGTCCTAAAAGTGGGATTAATTAATAAGATGAATGATACTTTTTTTTCTTGAAAGTTATAAAGATATTGTAGTAGAGTTTCCTTCGATAATAATGGTTATTTTGTCAGAGAGAGTTAATTTTTAATATATTCGAAGGGCCGGGTGTTTAATAGGAGGGAATTGATTGAGAGTAGGCATTAGGAAGAGATTTATAGAAGTGGCCCATTAGAGCTAAGTCTAATTAAAGGCGAGCCAATATCACTCACGCACCCTCGTGAAAGTATAATCCCAGAGGAGAGAATCTTCACCACGACGCAACCTCATCCAGACCAAAAAAGTAAAACTTTTTTATTCAAAGTAGAATAATCTTCTTCATATTAGTTTACTTATTTTTCCACCTTAAATTTATAACTTTTATTATCTATCCATTCAATGCATGAAATGATAGATAATATGTATATATCTTTCATAGTCCCTGGGCTTTCCAACTTACAGAACGAATACCAAAAAAATTTATCAAATTCATAATTCTTTCGGTTCCAGATCACCCATTATCGAAGTAATGAGATTATCGTAAAATAATACAGGTGATGTATTGAGCCTTTTTGTGTTTCAATCTCATACTTTAACATTTGTTAATATGGTTTTGCTTTTTTCATCACTTCAGCTGTATCACAGATCAGAAGGTCATCGTATGTGTGGTTAATTTTCTATTTAATAAATTCTGATTTAATTGAAAGTATTTCTTTATAGTGTTTTCTTTAGAGATGGAAACAATTTGATGAATTTTATAACGTATGATTTTGACTACTGTAGGAAACAAAACTTCGAAACAAGTAGACGAGGCCTCAAACTGCTGTCCCTCATATAATTTTCTGTCAACCTTGCAAAAATTCATGAATGGCTAACAATTAAAAAAAGCAATTTTAATTAAACACGAAGATATTTGTTATATCTCTGTTGAAAAACAAATGTACCAGTAAGAAAATTATTTGTTTTTCAAATGATCCTTGAATATTGTAAAAATATAAAATATTTTTTTTTTATTTTATGTCGTGAGACATCAAATTAATAATTTTCAGTAGTTACAGATTCGTAAACATCTAGTGCTTTGCATATGGGGCATTATAACACGTCTTAAAGATGACACTCTGTTAGGGAATATAAAAGGAATCGCCACAAATATCGGTCAACTAAAACAAATTTGTTTGATTTTATATAGGAGAGAAGTAGATAATTTTTCAAAAGTTCCTACAATACCAATATTTTTGCTTCAAATGTTTTAATGTATTAACATATGTAATATATCAGTCACATTTTACATTGCTTTAAAACTTAAAGTAGTAAAAACGATATGTTTTACATTTTTATTTCAATAAACAGTTACAAAGCTTGAAATAATGAACAAGAACGTTTCTCTGTTTATTATTACTAGAAACATAAACCACATTTATTCAATGGTAAAAAAACAAACTACTATAAGTTTGGTAACACGATAAACATAATGTTCCCTGTTTCTGCAGAAAACGAATCAAAAGTAACATTGCAGAACGGTTTTGGTAAAGCCGTTTGTACAAAGAGATAGGTGATATTTTTTGTTCCGCCTGTTTTCAAAATTGTAACGTAATTTTGAAGGCAGCTTCCTATTGGTGTCTGTAGAGTAATTTGATTGCCACCCCTGTCTCAGGGGTGGACTGAAACAATTGCCTTCTCTCACCTGGCAAGTCAAACATTGTTTTCGTTTCCCTACAAGCCACCAATTCGCTCCCACTCCCTGCCACCCTTACAACACCACTATTTCAACTTGTAATAATTTATAAATCACATGTGTTCAAACAAATACTCAAACTTTTAATAATATTATTAATAAATATTATAACTCTTAAATAATAAAAATATTGGGCAAAATATATAAAACATTATAAGACATACACAGAAAAAGCAAACAAAAAAAATAACACAAAACATATCAATGATATGACGATTTAGTAAAACTTGATAACAAGTAAGGTAAAAAAAAAGTAGAAATATATCAATAACTTGAATATTATTTATAACTACATTGTGCTCGTAGTACTGTAAACATTATTTCCAGTACTGTAAATCCTCTTCAAATGGCATTACGTGTATTTTGAAAGACATATATAAAGAAGATGATACCCAGAAAGTGATATTTAAGACGGTGGAAACTAATTTGTTTACTCTAAATCTGGCTTAAAACTAAAGACAAGTTTTTTATGTTCTTTGTATAACATACGTAAGATCAATTGGAATGTAAATTATAAAAAAGTTATTATAAATAACTATTTAAGACAAACAACTAGGAGGAGTTAAGATGTTTCCTTGCTACTTACTACCATTTGGTAGTTCTAAAGGATTCTTTGGCTCCTGCTTAACTTAACAGATACTGAAATTTAGAAACGTTTTAAGTTCTGTCTTAATGTCAACAATACGACAAATTGTCAGTTATCTAAAAAACTGACAAAGTTCTGATACAATTTTATTATATATATATAATAAATATATTATATATATATATTATATTATATATATTATATATATATATATATATATATATATATATATATATATATATATATATATATATATATATATATATATATATATATATATATATAATAAAGATTTCACATAAACACGTGAAATAACAATCAATGATTAAACCACAATAAGAAATGGGAAAACAAAACTAAGATCTTTCAACCGTAACAAGCGGTCTTCGTCACAGTCAAAAACCAACTGGGTTTTGATTATTGATATATATTTTGAACATTGATGGTTGTTCCACTTGTTTATTGTGAAATCTTCATATATATATCATGATAAACGAAAAACTGTCCGGCAGGACTGATAGCACTTAAAATAAACAGTGACAGATAGACTGATACATAACAAAGACTCACTTCTCAAATTTCGACCGTAATGGTGGTCGTCCTCAGGAGAAGAAGTGAATTGACGGAGGGATCACAGTCAACATTGTTGACTGTCGTCCCTCCGTCAATTCACTATTTATGGTATAGTTAACCATATATATATGGTATAGTTAGTAATGAAACACAAATAAAATGAAGAATACACATAGAGTCCCTAATTTTTTGATTCAACCGACTTCAAGAGAGTAAAAGAAGGAAGTGTATCTCTCTCTCTCTCTCTTTTTTTTCTTCACTCTCTCTCTTTCTCTCATTGCTCGTTTGCAGGAAGTTCGAAACGAAATTTAAAGGTCGTGAGTTTATGTTTGCTTGTTTCTTTCTAACTGGAACTGAATTTTTATGGCATATCTAAAGATATGTTTGTCAATTTAATAATAATACATCAGATCTACATTGATAAAGGAAGTTAGTAAATAAACTGAAAGTCTCAAAGTATAACCTTCGTCAGGTGTTTATGAGTTGGAAAATAGATGACTTTTTTCCAACTACTATTATGTTCACAAAAATTCATGTGTTTTTCTATTCAGATATTGGTTGATTGTTATATAACTTACTTCTCATTTGTTTTTAAACCGTATAACATATTTTAGCTAGAGGTAAACCATGAATATTACTGTACAGATGTATTGATCTCAGAACATAGAACAACATTATAGCATATTTTGTACTGCTCTTAATGTACCAACAATGTAGAAGGTTAAAAAAATTATGGGACTTCAAAAATACCTTTCAAACTCACTTTCAATACTTTAAATTTCCTGTCCGTGAAAAAACAGCAAGTAGATATTTAAAACGATGTAAAAAAAGTTGTTAGGATAAAATGCACAACTGTGTAATATATCAACTGTTGTCTCATTTTTATTATGTATATAGCTTTAACTTCTTGGTTTTATTATGTCCAGCTGGATCAGATTTTCATTGCATGTATTTGTAATTTTCTAAAGGTCCATCCCGAAACAAAGGTTAAATTTAGACTAGTTAAGACTTTATGTTATTGTTGAAACTCCCTTCTATATTTCAACATGCAATGAACATAGGTGAATTAGTGCTTTCTTTGAGTTTCATTAGACTGCTCAAGCATATCTCTTCGTTTCCTGAGGTACTAATGTCGATTTGTAACTTTCTGTGTTGCCTTCTCTATGCTATTGCTTTATATATCACCAAAATGCGAAATGAAAAACATCAACAATGTATTAATTCGATATTCTTCGTCATAAGGAGATATTCTTTAGAGGCAAACAAAATTAAATCTCTTGCACACGCTCAAGATAAAAAAAGAAGAAAAAAAAGGCAAAACAGTGGAATCTAAATAAATAATTAATATCAAATATAAATCAAAATAATATAAAAACGGAAAACTAAGTACATGAGTGTATTAAATAAAACTAAACAAACAGAATATAATAAAGAAGATGAAGGTAACAAATTAATAAAAGACTACCTTAAGAAAAGATAAAATTAACTATTATCAGATAGTATGAATGTTTTGGAAGAAGAGATGGTTTTCGCGTGTGTATAATTGTGACCATGAGTACTTTTATGTTGCATTCATGTATTCTGCATTGACATTTGCAATTTTGTTCATTAATTTCTTATAAGGAACAAAGAGATCGATGAAAACTTGTTAAAAACATTTTGAAAGCAATATAACTTTGTAGATTATGTAAGTTTATTTGTAAATTTGAATTTGGTATTAGCTGATTAAAAGCACACATAGAAGTTTAAACGTTGAAGTGGTTAAGCAATCTAAGTTTCAGATGGAATTGTGAAATTCGTAAGGGAATATATGTAATTGTCGAAGTTGATATGATACACTTGGGAGCACATGGTAGATCAAGTGTCTCTGGTTGAGGATGACAAGAAGCGGGAATACATAACAGGCTGCAAAGTGGGATGTTAAGGCATGCTTGCAACAAGGACTTGAATCAAGGCAGCCTTGAACAGCCTGATTGGAAGACGACCGAACTGTTAACCGAACAGCCAACTTTAATCGAGTTAGATTCAGAGAAGACTATAATCGACCGCATCTTGGCTACGTGCTAATTGCATTTTCGCGAGAATCACAAAGCAGCAGTGCCACTCAAGTCAGGCTAATTCGCATCTGTACTCGCACACACCCCTCTTCACTTCTCCACCCACCATACACACATCCACTTCACCCTAGTTTTAGTCAATAGTACCCTCTTATACAATAAGTCCCTTTTAGATCCCTAGTGCCCTTTCAACCCTGTTTAATTAGTCTTAATGGACATGCCACACTTAATATAATTGTGGTTAGCATTACCTGATACTTGACCAAAGCTCTCTGAACCCCGTTAAACTTGGCTAATAAAATCGCAAAACCTCCTTCTTCTCTAATCACACCGTGTTCCCATATTATAACTCAACAAAATGTAAGTTCTGTTGAAGACATTCAAACTAGGTTTACAAACTTAACGATCAACTAATGAACCTCATATAAATAAAGAAAACGATTTCAATAAATGTACATTCAAAACAAAAATGTTTGGTTATTTCACGTAAACTCATATCCAGAAACTGCTATTATGATTTTATTATATCAATTATCCTTTCATCATATAAAACAAGTGATGTAGCTTCTCTTACTGAAAAAAATACAATTAAATGTTAGGTGTAAAATACATAAACTGACAATTTACTTTTTGTAATTTATTAAGTAAATAAACAAATAATGTAAAATTGTTTATAATTAAACATAATGGTCTCCAACTTATACACTTGAAAAAATGTTCCAAAAAAAAAACAAAAGAAATTTTGGCACTTGTTTCTACACTTTCACCGAATGTATCAATGTCTTGACATAGTTCATGGTAATATGGTAATGACCATGCTAATCACACATTACATGGTATTGGAAACAAAATGGAAGTATATAAAAGATAGTAATTAGCGTTTTTAAATACAAAGCCCCCAAAAATTTGTGGGTGGATTTAACATTTTTTTGGAAGCCATTTACTAATAAATTTTCGAAATGAAAATTTGAATCTTATACTCAAAGTTCTAAAAATATGAAGAAAATTTTAACCCTTAAAATCTCAATAATTTAATTGAAATCATTTATTTGTTTATATTCCAAGGTTAACTTCTACAGGTTTTCTATCATCCTCCTTTATTCCTATAGAGTATTTAGCATTGTCTAATACTGTAGGTTGGTAAGTCATCACCAGGGTGCTCTAAACATACCCTACTCAAGTGCATTTTGCTTGTTTAAAAAAGGGATCTTTAACGAGTGTTGGCATCGTACATGCCTGAGACCTAGGCCTTTAGCTCCTATTATATCAATGGTGTGATTAACATTCATATAAATATAAGACAAATTAAAAATATCTGGTGTGGTCTATAGTTGACTTCAATATAAATAAAAAAATTATTTATCTTATGGACGACAAATTGTGTTAAGTACTAGATTTATTATACTGTCCCGTTTCATCATTACAAGAATAAGTTACTCAATTCTGATAATCAGGACTTCAGCAGCAGTTTGAAATATCATAAGAACCTCGAAGAAAAAGTTGTAATTAATATTCTTTTCGGCAAAAAAAAAAGGATAAAGTACGTTCTCCACATTTGAATATTTCAAAAGGTATTTTTCACACTAAAATAATTTTTTAATTTGTAATATTAAGAGGTTAGAGGGAAAAAACTAAGAAGACAAGCTTGCCCTCCAGTCTACATGAACAACTTTCCTCTTCCAATTGCTAACGCAGTGCGATATCTGAGGATGTACATTGACAAACGACTGACGTGGAATCCACGTACAAGACTGAAACGACAAGACTTCTCGACAAATGATCAAATTTGACTCTACAAAACAAAGGACTAATATATACTACAATACTTAAACCGATTTTGACTTACAAACTCGAAATCTGGGGATCAGCCAAGCGTACAAATATCCAAAGAATACAAACAGCCCAATCCATAATCCTTCGAAAAATTGTAGGACCTCCTTTTTATGTTTCTAATGATGCAATTCATAACGATTTAAAAAAATCCTCTTATCGACCAGGAAATCCGATCACGATACCGCAAATTTCATAAATCTTTACCCTCCAACCTAAACCCTTTAATTCAGCAATTATCATCCCGACCCATAATTATTATTATGGCCCCGAGATTTACAGAGCAATACTAACTGATTTCCAGTTATAACTGATCAGAATAATGTATATGGAGTACCACTAGTAGGTGGTATCTCCACTCTTTTATTTCATTTTGTTATTTATCACTTATCAATATTACTTGTTACCTGTTGTGTAGTTGTAATAAAAAAAATAAAACAAAGGGAAAAAAAAGTTATTTTGAACTAAATTTTTGTCAGATATCATTGAGTTTATCTAAGGGCATAATTAGCAAAGATTATTTGTATCTAAGAGGAAACAAATGTTATTTCATCTGAAATAGTTTAGTTAATATAAACTGAATGTCGATTATGAGTTTTACCATACTTAGATTTAAAACTCGTTACTAGTTATCCCTGCCGAACACTTTTTTTACTATTCTGTGGATATTAACTCAGTAGGTATTAAAGAGTAGAGAGCATTACAATGCGTCCTTCTAAAGAACATTGGCCATTATATATAGATGTTGATTCTAATATCCACCTTGGTTTTGCTTTAATATCCACCTTTCCAAGCAGTGAACGAAGCTTTTGGTGTTGCAAGAGCAAACGTTGGTAACACAGTAATAAGTATGTCAATCATAGAAAAAACCTAAGCTTTATAAGATGCACGTATTCATGAGTTTACAATATCATTTTTTTTTGCATGATAAGATTAATATGCTAAATAAGAAAACGAAACATTAAATAAATTTAGCAACGTATAAACCTCAGTAAGAAATCAGAAAAATGACCACTGTTTTGGCTGAAAAATCTCAGTCGTTCTTCTGAATTATTACTGTAGTTTAGACGCTAATTTTTATTTTACGTATCCATTGAATAATTTTATTATACAATTAACAAAAACCACCCACCCATCCAAACTTTTATATTGAACACCTCCGACTTTACAAAGATTCAAAAATTAAAATCTTTAAAATATAGGAAGTATAATAAACCTTCAAACTGAGAGACTTTTTGTACTGATGTTATGATAATAAATCAAACTTGCGTAAACGATTGATATTCTAATAAAAAACATAAATATATTTATTTAAGAAGACATGTAAAATTTATTTATATACAAGGGAAAACAGACAAATAGACGTAACAATATCTGGAACTACTGATATGTTTTCTGTAGAAACTAATATTCAGAAAAAGACAGAATTGATTGAAGAATATATAAAAACAGTACACGGATAATGTAAATTGCCAAAACATTGAAGGGAAAATTTTTCTAGTGGCCTATTATAAAATATCAATCTACTATTCACATATCTTTTTTATAAATAAACACAAACTCTAATAACAGGTCCCCATAGAAGGGAGAAATGTCGTATATAAGTACAAAATACTTACAGTGATGACTTTGAAACTCAGGAAGATTCATACAATGGAGTCACTACGACTAAGCTTTTCAGCAGACATTCGGTGCACTCAATTCCTAGAACAACAAAAGGACATATTGATCAAGTTCATAATGCAGTTAATCAGAAAAATACTAGTATTATAAAACCATTTAAAATATATTGGCACAATATACAATAGATAAAATAAATCTATCACATTGAGTAAATGTATTAAGAAAGACTTAATAATTATTAAAAAGCAATTTTAATAACATATGGTATTATTAGCAGTAATATTTATATAGAAGAACTGCGATTAAAATTTACAAATGTATTTTTTGTTATTGCATAATTTAATACAAGTTGGTACTCCTTCTCTATAGTTTATTTGCCTCTTGCTACTACAATTCATTTTTCTATTTTCACTTATATTTGTATGCAAACATCAATACATCGGTTTGTATATACATGTGTGTCGTTTGTATGTTGTTTTGAATCTTGCTTTGTGTTTTACTTCCTATTTTCTTTTCTCAGAATTTGACTTCGTAAGTTTTTAACTGTTTGCATTAGTAAATACGATTAGTGTCAACGTTATTTAAACAGGTGATATAAAAATGACAAGGGTTGAAAAGAAGATTAATAAGTAAGTTGGTTTGTGGCAAGTATTAAAGGCAGAGTGGAGAGGATCGGTCTCATTATTTATAGTCATTGATTTATATGTCCTTAAATGAAATAAGAAAAGTTGGCTTCAAGAAGACCAGCACTGAAATGAGGTAAGTTTGTGAAAAATGAGGAGGAGAGGATGCGCGGTCAGCCAACTAGTGTCTGGTAGCTGCCAAGTGGCCACGACTTCAAGATCCACGCTACACCCTACAGGGGCACCTAATCTCATCCTGCTCTCCCGCCCGTCTCCTCACTTCTAACTTCAAACTTCTGCTTCAAACGCCCTTTAACCATTTTAACATTTATCATCAGACTTCATATCTCAGTACAACTATTACTTCGTCATTTATTTTCTGTAACAAAAACAAGGGTACAAAAAATATTTAACACACCATCTTCATAAGAGGAATAAATATTAATGATGTATATATTTAGACGGGTAGAAATGATAGAGTACTCAAATTTTACGTCTCTGGTAACACCAAGAGACCATTCACCACCAACCCCCCCCCCCCCCCCATCACTAACGCACTAACCACCTAAATCCAGCTCCTGACTTGTAGCACGTCATAACACTTATTCAAACAATGTATTAATATCATCACTAAACATTTTAGATTTTTATAACTATCCTGAAGATGTCTGGAAAACTATCGAAGCATGTCGGATCCACCCTTAAAATATTCTTCAAGGTTTGGATGAGGAAAAGAAGAAATTATTTCAACACCTTGAACAACTTATCAAAAAATGACTTCAGAAACATATGATCAACTCTTCAACGTTATATACGTATATATATATATTATATATATATAAAGTATATATAGATACTTTGTATAAATATATTTTATATATACTTTTGTAAAAATATATTATATATATATACATATATATATACGAGTTCAAAATCGAAGTAAAGTAACGCACAAAGTCAAGAAAGACAGTTACAAACTTAAGCTTTCGGCAATCCGTCTTCAGAATTATTTTCCTGCCTGTTTTCTCTATAATGACACAGAGTGAAAGGCCTCTGAGGCATTATTTCTATTTAGTTCCTCTTTCCTTGTGGTTTACACTTCATTGATTGCATCATGTGTTTATTTGTTGTGATTTTTCCGTTATTCTTATATATAACCACAAAATAAGAAATAAGAAATAAGAAATTATATCAAACCACAATAAGAAAATGGGAAAACAAGACTAAGATCTTTCAACCATAACAAGCGGTCTTCTTCAGAGTCAAAAAAACAACTTTTTGGCTGACGAAGACCGCTTGTTGCGGTTGAAAGATCTTAGTCTTGTTTTCCCATTTTCTTATTGTGGTTTGATCATTCATTGTTATTTCACGTGTTTATGTGAAATCTTTATATATATATATATATATATATATATATATATATATATATATGTAAATACTGTTAGCAGCAGTTTCCACATTGACTACTTTTGTAGTTTTTTAACTATTTTCCTGTGAGTTGTAGATATTTTCCAAAAACGTTCAGGTAGAGATATAGAGATGTGATGATATAAATGATATAGAGATATAAATGATAAGGTGATACACTAAACTGAACTACTCCTCTATTTAAATCACATTAATAACAGTAGAATGAACGCTATTAAAAGAAACAATATAACTATAATTAACAAATTGCCCACTTGAACAAAAACAACATTATAAGTTATCTGTATGATATTGCTTGGTTCATATACGGTATGAAATTTATTTTTCTTTATTTATTGAAATATGGACGAAATATATTGCAACACTTACTTGTATACTTAATATGGAAATTTTACTTAGTTTTAAAATTAGAAAAAAAATTAATTCATTTAAATGATTAATAAGTAAAGACATTTTAAAATTGGTCTACTTTTTTATGCAAAATATATATACTTACAATTGTTATACTTATTTTATGCAATATTATTACGTACTGTGATGTAAGAATGTGTTTGGATTGATATTGGAGATTTGTTGCTTGATCGAACATATTTCTGTTAGTAGAGTAAATAATATACGTCAAATAATTTCTTCTACTTCCGTTCAGAAGTAGCTCTTGTTTCGTGTAGCACGATTCCTCTAACACGCCACTTTCCCAGAATCTCACATGAAATACTCGTGTTCTACTAGAACTCATGTATTTGAATTTAGTTGTTTAGAATAATATGTCATTTAGGGTGTTTAACAACATTTGCAGTTACTATTCATTTTATTAAGAAACATTTCAATTAGTATATGCTATTTACTTACAATTACAGCATAATTTTTTTTTCATTCTTTTACAACTACAGAGTAACAAATTCATTAAAATGATTTGATTCTAGGAGGAAATGATTCAATATATATTAGAAATGTGCAAGATGTTTAATTAAACATTATATTATCACAGGTATATCAGTGCTTGGAGGGTCCCAACTCGACCGTAACACTGTAACTGCATTTGAAGATCCAGCCTATACTATCATTTATTTTTAACACATCTGCAAATATTTTCAAATAACTGACTCAATCAGTAAAGAACTTTCCGAATGCGTATCTAAAATGTAATTTGATTTTCCTTTCCACTTTGTTAACATAATGATATCCCGCCATTATACACTAACACTTCAAAGATATTTTGAACCTCTGATAGAAGAATAATAAAAAATAAGTCATAACTCCGTCAACTCTTGATATATATTGATCTTTAAATCAAGCTAAAATTTTGAAATCTTAGTGTATAATTTGAAGATATATATATATATATATATATATATATATATATATATATATAATATATATATATATACTCGTATATATAAATTATTACATGAATAACATATTTATTTATTTTTGCATATATTTATTTAAACAAAAATAGAATTTATCGGGACTAGGTCACTTCTTCAGGTTCAAATTAAACTATCATTGCCAACGTTTCGGTTTTTATTTAAAACCTTTTTCAAAGGCAGAAGTATAAATTTTGATACAGAAAAACTAAGTATTACATTACAAATTATTTTACAAATAAAATCCACAGACTATTTTTCTGTTTTTCTGTTACAAAATTTATACTTCTACCTATGAAAAAGTTTTTAAATAAAAACAGAAACGTTGACTATGAGAGTTTAATTTGAACCCGAAGAAATGACCGAGTCCCGATAAGCTTTAGTTTTGTTTCTATTCCACGGTCAATACTTTTATCAATATTTTTATTTATTGATACATATAAACATAACTGTTTTTCATAGAAGCAATATTTCAAAAAACTATTACCAGCAATAATGCTAAACAATATTTACAACTGGGGCACCAGGAGAAAAAAAATAATCCAGTTATTTTATTTGTTAATAGAAGCAAAATGGTTTACAAAAATCTGTGTCAATGTTGACAATTCATAGCTACTCGTACTCTAAACAGTTCATTTGACAAATATATTGAGTATTTTTTCCTCAAGAGCCTTTGATAATTTTCTTAATTTGAATTGTCTGCTATATATTGTGAAAATAAATTGTTTTTACAATATTTATTCAATTATTATGATTAGTTATATAAAACTTTTATTATGGATTTCTAATTTATTATAAAATATCTGAAGTAAAATGAGAAGTAAAGTGACACACCCGAATGAATAACAAATACAATGGTATGTTTGTATGTTTGTACTCCTTTGTTTACCCTAACATTCCTCTCTGGACTACGAGTATAGTCTTGTTCTGCACTTTACACCCTTTTAAAATACCACTTTTCCCTCCCACTACTTTAAACTCCTTATCATGATGTTTCTGCATCTTGTGTTCCAGTTGGGTTTTTGACTCTTACGAAGACCACTTATTGTGGGTGAAAGATCTTAGCCTTTTTTTCCCATTTCATATTGTAGTTTGATCATGTAATGCAATTTACATTTCTCAATAAAAGTTTGATTGGAAATACTTAAAAAAAATTTCAAAATTACTATCCATTTGATTTAACATCTTCTGTAATAAAAACTGTTGAATAAAAACTGATTCAATAACAATCCCTTATTCAATGAAGTTAGTTTATTTTTTTCTCATTTTTGTTAACTTTACAAACTACACAATAAACAGAATTAGTTTTTTACTCCTTTTATAAAAAAAATAAAATATATTCAAAGGATAGACATCTTATTAAAAAGGAGAAAAAAGTAGAAATTCGTTTCTGAATGGAAATTAAATTAAACCAGAAGCTTCTTATTATAAAATATTTTTGTTAAAAGAAAAAGGGTTATACCTGTTATAATGAGTTCTATGGTATACAATACTTCGTGATTCCTGGAGATAATTCACAAAAGTAGGACATCTCCTTTTATTGCACAATATATATTCCCCATCAGTTTGTTGAATGGTAGTGTACACTGATAGTAAAGTTAAAGACGCATTAAATTAAAAATTGGTATAAAAATTACTTTATCAGTAGTTTCTACATTTTTTAATATTGTTACAGTGGCAGAGTTTTCACCCCTGGACAGGTAGATCCGGAGTTCAATACACACTGTGGCTATAATATTAAAATATAACATGAACCCTTGAATTATTTAAATTTACTTCTGCTTTCAATTAGGAAGATGTGTAGTTTGTTTGCATATTTGTAGTTTGCATGTGTAGCCTACTGAATGGAATAAACTTAGTAATAACTACTTTATATATACTAACTTCTGCAAAAAAATCACAGTTAAGCACGTTATGCAATCAATGAAGTTTAAACCACAAGGAAAAATAAAAAAAAAAGAACTAAATGCTCTGAGGCCTTTCACTTTATGTCATCAGAGAGTAAACACAGCAAGAGAAAAGAGAGCAACAGACATTTCTTGCTTTTTTTTTGCTTTCTGATGACATAAAGTGATGTAATTTTAGAGCATTTAGTCCTTTTCTTTTCCTTTTTCCTTGTGGTTTCAACTTTATACTAACTTATATGAAATAACAAATATTATGGAATGTACTAGACAGAGATTTTTGTTATTCTAGTTAGTGGCACTGGTAGTTTCATTTGTGTCTGTTACAATAGTTTCAAGCAGATATTACACAGTGTATAACAAGAGTCACTAGTTTACAATTAGTTGTGCGTGTAAGTGGACAAGATGCAACAGTAACAGCAACGTACATATTTACATAATTCGCTCTCAACATCTGCTCTGATTGCTCTCCTGGTTTACTTTTCCATAAGCGATACGATAGGAGAACACTTGTTTCGTAATATATGTAAATAAAGTTCAATGTATATAAAGAAACACAGAAAAAATAAAAATACACACATACTGTCTCTAATTTTCGTTTTGAACCGTCTTCAGAAGAGATAAGACAGGGAATCCAAAGACACTGATTCAGAGACAGTTAAGATACCAACAATGTTGCGACATACGCGCCCAGTCACAGAGATTAAGGTAGGCAAGAATTAATTTCAAATAATCTATAGAATAGAGAGTATGAAAAGATAATAAATAAAAGAAAAACAGAGGGATGAAAAGAGGTAATTGTACATAAATCAGAATGATGAAATTAATTCGAAAGTCACTCTGAGAACTTAAAGAGAATAGTCTTCTGGGTGGTAGATGCTCCTGGGTTTAATTTTTGTCTATTTTTATTTTAGTCTTTTTTTATTTACTCAGTTCATTTTTTATTTGAACTGTTTGGTTTTTTACAAGTTGGTAATAGTTTCTAATTTTATTTTTAGTTTCATCCATTTAATCTTTATTTGGATTTTATTTCTTTATCTTCCTTGTATCCCTTCCCTATGAAAGTTGGCTACACTGTTTGAGCGCTTCGTTTTGAACGTAACCTAGTCGTTATCAATTTTTAGAGCGATTCACATATATTTCTGTCGATGGGGACATCGAAATGTAGTAGTGAGTATTAGTGATTTCTTTTCTGTGTGTTCTATTGAAAAATCTAGATATCTAGTTATATATATATATACATATATATAAATTATCAAACCACAGTATGAAATGGGAAAACAAGACTAAGATCTGTCAACCGTAACAAGTCGTCTTCATCAGAGTCAAAAGCCCATCTGAAACACTACGAGTAGATGCACGGCACATCTGGAGAGGTTGAGAAGAGTGGGTGAGAAAAGTCGTATTTTAAAAGGGTGAAAGCGCAGGAAAGTACTAATGTCCAGAAAGAAATGGGAAAGGATTGGGGAAACAAAGTAGTGCAGTAAGAAAGAGTAAAAAACAATCCGCTAGCTGTCAACCCTCTTTGAATAGGCTATTGCCCTCGTAACGAAAGTGTCAAGTTTGATGAGACCGTTACTAATGTTTATAAAATTTGATCTATTAAATTCAATTAGAGACGATTCAATAATATTTCTTAACAACATCGATTTTTCATAGGTAATAAATTTAGCTCCTGTCCAATCAATATGATGATTTTCATTTTTTATATGCAAGAATAAGGCTCTACTTTTTTCCTGTCTACTTACGTTTTATTTGTGTTGTTTTACACGTGTCTTCAATGATTTACCAGTTTGACCAACATAAATTTTATGATAAATTTTGCACGGAATTTTATAAATAACACAGGACTCCAGTTCCCTGGGAGAGTTTTTTATTAAAATATTGACCACATTATAATGATTATAAAACAGTATATTAAAATCAACTTGTTTGGCTAGTCTAGGAAGAGGGTCCAATGTGTCATGACACGGTAAAATTATAGAATTTGACAATGATTGGGGCTCTGTTGAAGTATTAGAGAAAGCTTTTTTTTCTAATATATATATATATATATATATATATATATATAGTTTACATAGGAAAGAGAAAAACCAATATGACATTCGATCTACTTCGGGCAGAAGGAGTCCCTTTGATTAACTGAAGCTAACTCAGATAGCTTCAGCTACAGAAAGGGACTACTTCTGCCCGATGACGACGAATGTCGAAATATCGTTGTGAGTACTTTTTGTGTGTGTTTTTATTTGTTTTTCTCTTTCCTGTGTGAACTAATAGTCCTGTTGAAAGGTTTTTTATATATATATATATATATATATATATATATATATATATATAAGAAATAGCTGTCACATTATTGTAATAATTATTGCTTTAAATATGTCATATGTTATTAGATAACAATGTTTCTGTGCCTACATTGTTTCTGTACAATCATTTCGGTATTAGTGAAAGAGAAGGGACTTGTGTGAATGGAACCTAAAGACACATTAGATTAATTATTATACAAAATGAGAACCTCTTTCAGAAGGCTTGCATTCTCTCGTTCAATTATTCCTTGAAAGCTAAAGAAAAAAAGTGGGGAAAAGTTGAAATCAGTAAATTTGATTAATTGCATTAGAACGTGATGTAACTTATTAGTGTGGCAACACTGGCGTGCCAATTACTGTTTTAGCCGATGCCAGATAGGGTATCACCGTGTCCCACTCCGCTGTTCCTTCAAATTACACCCACACCCCCACTGTAATTCTAACTTCACCCACAATTCTTTTTAATATAAGAAAAAGTGTTGCACACACGAAATGGCAAAATTAATGAAACGCAATACACTATCCAATCGTACTTTAATTGCTGAAATCATCTGGAAAACTTCCAGGAAATTATTTAACACCGCTAAAGCAATTAGATTCTCTTTTTTTTTTGTTCATGAAAAACGTGACAGTTAACAGGAAAAATAATTTTCAGATTCCTAAATTTTGAAGAAATAATAATAAATTGTTAACGTGTGTCAACACATTTAGTAATTATTTAAAGGGATTCAATTTGAAACTTCTTTAGAGGGATGGAGCGAGAAAAAATATGGAAATATATCATTAATAAAGATTATGTTGAATTCATTACTAAGCATATCACTGCATGCATGATAGTTATATGTCAATATGCATTTCTGAGAACACTATTAAAATTTCAGGGTCCATTCTGATACTATAAGGGTATTACCATAACCAAGTGCTTCAATGTAGGAATATAGATCCGGTATACTCGTGTATACGCATATAGCAGAAAAAAAATTGAGGCAAACTTGTGCTCATAAAATTAGAAACAAAGGAAGTTATACTTATAAGAATTAAATTATAGAGGCATATTCGTTAATCATGTAACCCTACACATCAGTTTAAGGATGTTAATATTTAAATAGTTTGGGAATTCTTGTTGTACACGGTATATCAATATGTTGCTGAAAAATACAAAATAAATCAGTTTACTTTAGTAATTGTGGACATCATTATAGCAACATGTAATCAAATGAGATCTACAGATATTTAATTTTTAGAGCTCAAACAGTGGGAAAAAAATATAACATATGGTAACACCTTTCCTGATTTTATCAAAATAATACAATCTTTTTAAAAAGATAATGAATGAATTTTTTCTTTTGATAAAATGAAATATAACTTGAAAATCATTCGAAGTACTATTAATTAGAAAAATAATTATTGCCTACGATATAACATAAATTTCATGCTACAGTTTTCAAATATACATGTTTTAATTATTGATTTTGAAAAAAGATGTACACATTTTTACATTATTTAAAAAAGTTGGGAAAAATGTCAGATCAGTGAAATGTTAGATATAGAAGAGAAAAATGTTTGTTTGAATAAGGGAAAGGTCAGGAGGGAACAACACAAAATATGTCAAAGAGAGAAACTAAAAAATAGCTCTTAACACTTGTTGTAAATGGACAATAAATTGAGATAAAGTTAGTGGAGGGAGTTGAGGATGATTAGGGGATCAGAGACTAAGAGAGGCTGTGGGTGACGGAGTTAATTTACAGCTGAAGGCAGGATAGCGCGGTGTAGGTGTCAATGGATGACTGGGGTGGATTTAGCCGTCGAAGCAAGCGAGTCTGCCTCTCTGTAGCCAAACAAGATAGAAAAACAAGATTTATAGCGCATAAAAATCCCCCAAACACCTGTGTGACATGGTGAGGTGTCGTGTGATGGCGTGCGTTTGATCTAATAGCCATTGGGAGTTGGCCTGGTAAATCTACACGCTCGAGATTCGCTTATTAACTGACCTGCCTCTGTCAGCTAGGCCTTTGTGTCAGATAAACGACTCACCTATCTCGTTGACAATATTTATAGCGCGCAAATATATTTGCTTAACCAAACATGCCTTTGATAAGTCCTTGAGTAAATGACAAACAAGTGAATTAAACATTATTAATGCAAGAGCTCTCAAATAGATCTAATGAAATTCGTAAGAAATATAATTTAATTAAAAAAAATGTCACTACGAAATAAATTTAATATTAATCCGTATTTCTTTGAACAAACAATTTATTACAAATTCTCTTTGACTCTATTAACAGCATATCATCAAACAATGCAATAACTCTTCAACATTAAATTAATTCTAAAAATTCTAAATTCAGAGAATTTAGTATGTGCTGACTTCTTGAAAACTACTCTTTTGATGATTGTCATATATTAATTAAAGTTCAGTTGAAATTGAAATAATGAATTGAAATATTTGTTGATTTAATTATGAAATATGGTTGCTCTTTGTGAAGATCTGGATGTTTGTTGTTGTACTTATAATGTAACAAACAGTTATAACAAATAATGAAGATAAAGCTGATAATAAATAACTTTAATTCTCAGGAATAAGTTCGCACAAGCATATTTTTCTACATTCATGTTTTCAATAATCACTTTTGCATAAATCACATGCTGTTATAACATAGTTAAATAACTAGAGGGAATGATAAACGCAAAAATGGAGAATAAAATCATATGCACAATTTTTAGAGAGACAGTGACTGACCTATCATTTTTTATGTCTTATCAACTTGTGAAAATTATTCAAATCCCTACACAACTTATAAGTTTGATGATGATGATGCATCGAACATTTAAAAAGGTGTTTGAATAATATATTGAAACATTTCTTAATTTGGAAAATTAAGTTACTTAGATAACTAATTAGCTGAACACTCAACAACCATGATACAATTTTAATTTCACAGCTAACATAAAAGAAATAAAATCACAAATTAATAGTAGAATAATATGACTTATTAGATATGTATAGAGGTGGGAGTTGTGCGGTTAGGAAAACAACTGGTAGGCTAAGTTAGTTTTGAGCTGAAAGAGAGACCTCTTGAATATGCAGTTTTCCGCCAGTTTCACAGCTCCTTCGGCAAACAAATCGCTCCACGCCTTGTTGCATTTTCTCATCACTCTCTAAAGAATTCACCACTACTGTACTGTAATTGAAAACTGGTTCCTTCCCAACCAAAGTGCTTTTCTCTAGTCACTATTATTGGAATACTTTACCAGTTACTCTGATAAATTCCAAGACGTGAATGCTGTCTGAATGGGGACCTCTATTTCAATATATCCAGCAATATAGTTATATCCAACTGAACAGAAAATCTACTATGAATTCCATTTAATACAATTTTACTCAAAGCATTGGAAATCTCATGTAGATACATGTTTTTTTTTCATGAACTCTCAGTTCATGATTATATACTAAGATTAGCTATATCAAAATAAAACTATATAAAGAGAGTCATTAAATTATAAAATAATTTATCTAAACGCAATTATTTTTAACAGAAAAAAATATATATATATTATCAAACCACAATATTAAATGAAAAAAAAAGACCAGAATATTTAATGAATGCTTCAGAGTACAGATCCTGCGACAGATTCCTCCTGATGACTACACTGTAACCCTCAGAGCATCCGAGGAGACACATATTTGCTTGCTCAAGGCACGTTCCAAACCCGGATTAAACCTTAAGCGATAAATATATTTTATCTTTATTTTATTTATTTATATATATATATATATATATATATATATATATTTATTTAATATTTATTTATTATTTTTATTTTATTTTATTTATTTTTATTCCTATATTTTATATTATTACATTTATTTTTAATTGATCTTATCTTTGTATTTTCATTTGTCTCTCATCGCCTTACCAACTCTGTTATCTTCCTTTTTCATGCTTTTAGGTATTTTTCACGGTATTCCTTTTTATACTTCATTTATCTTCCTGCTGTTTATTTTACCTTCAATCAACCAGAACTGCTTTTCTTAATTCTTAATTTTAATTTTAATATTAATTTTCTTCTGATCGTCTCTACTTCATTACTTCCTGAACCGGGCGCGCGTGGCAGCACGGTCGGTTGCCGGGACGGTTTCCTGCCGTTGTGTTTCCGGCGTGCTTGGTCGCCCATTCTCTCTTTTCTCCTGAAGACGGATCATCCGAAAAATTGAGTTTGTAAGTGTGTCTCTTTCTCTGTGTGTTGCTTTTCTTCGTTTGTGAACTGATATATATATATATATATATATATATATATATACATTTGAATTTGTTTATTAAATTTGTTATGATGTTTCTAAAGTAGTAATGACAAATGTCCATTGTTTATTGTTTTTTTTGTTAGTTTATAGCCCTGAGGATGTCTTAAAATAAAGACGAAACCTTGGCAAAAAGGTGATTCCGTATATTAACCCTGACCAAAGTCCAAGAAGAAGAATAAGTGTTTGTTAGTAATTTGTGGTCAAGAAAACAGTACCGTATATATATATATATATATATATATAGTTCAATATAGACAAAGAAACATAGAGAAATCAAAAGAACACACTTACAGTCTCTAATTTTTAGAGAATTAGAGACTGTAAGTGTGTTCTTTTGATTTCTCTATGTTTGTTTGTCTATATTGAACTATATTTGTCCGTTTTGGATCGTATTTCCAACGAAAAAAGTATATATATATATATATATATGTATATACCATCAGTCTAAAATATTCCCGGACTGGTACCATAAAAATTAAAAAAAAAACTAAAATTAATAATTTATTGCTTCAGGTTGTCTACATCGTCTCCTTTTACTTGAATACAAGGGACAGAACGTTCATACAACCATGTAAAACTACCTGAAAAGTCATTTTTTTGAGACCTTCTTCAATTCACTTATCGCAGTCTTTTAATGTCGGTTATGTCATCATAACGACTCTTCATTTTTTATTTCTGGGAATAAAAAGGAGTCATTCGGGGCCAAAACTTGTGAATATGGCGCGTGGTTGAGTAGTGATACTTGCTTTTTCGCCAAAAACTGCACTACAGTTCCAGCAGTGCGGATCGGTTCATTGCCGTGCAGCAAGAAGGAATCCTTCTACTACCATCGCTGCAGACGAATTCGGTTATATAGGCGATTCATTATACCTAGACAGTACAGAAAGTTTTGGTACCTGTGAGGACAAATTCTTTTTAGATAATACCCTCAGAATCAAAAAATGCTATTAGCATTGTCTTTGTTCTTGATATTGTTATACACGGTTTCTTCGGCCTTTTAAACCACTTTTTTAACGTTTAAACTACTCAAACACTTGTGAACGAACTAAACTAAACAGTTATCTCCATAAGACTTTTTCATCAACTCGAATGTCTGTGTTGGGTTTTTCTGAATAAAACGTGGAAACAGATAACTGCCTGTTAGTCCATCGCAATTTTGTGACACAGTACTGTTAACAAATTATGTTTGATGATTGATTGGAAATCACTGAATGACACAACTGTCTCCCCGATAGCACATGCTCTGCTTAAGGTTGTTTGTTTAAGTTAACATGTTTGTTCAAGAGATGGCGTCTCTTGACGTTACCCACACATCAGTAATAAAAGCACTACAGAAACATTTTGTACAGACGGTATATATATATATATTATATATATATATATATAAGAAGATTTTACTATAAACATGTGAAAGAACAGTGGATGATCAAACCACAATAGGAAATGAAAAAAAAACAGACAATGATATTCGAACTGTTACAAGCGGTCTTCTTCAGAGTTAAAAACCCAACTGAACTCCATGAACTGAACTCAGTTGGGTTTTTGACTATGACAAAGACCGCTTCTTACAGTTGAAATATCTTAGTCTTTTTTGCCAATTTATTATTTCGGTTTGATCATATATATATATATATATAAATATATATATATATATATATATATATATATATATATATATACCATGATAAACGAAAAACGGTCCGGCAGGACAAATAACAATTAAAATAAGCAGTGACACATAAACAGAAACACAACAAAGACTCACTTTTCAATATTTCGACCGTAATGGCGGTCGTCCTCAGGAGAAGAAGTGAATTGACGGAGGGACGACAGTCAACTGAAGAACTCACAGGGTGAGGGCTAAAGCAGTGCTGCCGCAAAGGAGACGAATAAAAAAGGAACTAGGAAGTCGAGAGCAAAAATAAAAAAAAAAAAAAAAATGTTTTTGAAAGGTAGAAAAAGGTTAAGAAAAGAAAAAATAAAGAAAATATATAGAACAATTAAAAATAAAAAAAAAAATATTTAAAAAAAAAAAATAAAAAAAAAATTATTTTAATAAATAAATAAAAAAAAAAATTAAAAAATAAATAAATAAAAAACTAACGATTTAAATTCAAGCCAGGTTTCGTGCGTGCCCCCAGGAGCCAAATGTGGGCTTCCTCAGAAGCTTTTAAAGTAACTTGTCTGTTATCACTGAGGACTTGTTTAAGAACTTGGACTGTGAAACAATCATTGAAACTGAGATGGTGGGAATTAGCGTGAGTGGCGACAGGGAGACTGATGCGTTTATCAACCGAAAGCCTGTGATTATTCATCCGAAGGTTCAGCATCGTAGATGCTAAACCAACGTAAAAAGCATCACACTGGGTGCATTTCAAGAGGTAAACGCAGTCAGTGGAGATACAGGAGGAAGGACTGTGAATAGGGTAAGAATTAAGATTAGTTAGAGACTCAAATGAAGACCCAGAATCAACAATGGGACAGGTAAGACATCTCCGACGTCCACAACGTTGTAGGCCACCACTGCTTTGGGGATTCTGAATAATTTTGCCGGCCCGGTGGGAAAAAATATTTGAGAGATTGGGGGCTCTTCTAAAGGAAATGCGGGGCAACTGGTTAAAAACTGAAACGGTAGAGGGGGAAGAGGAAAGGATAGGGTAAAGTTCTTTAATAAATTTTCTTAATTTATGGACACCAGGGAAATAATTTGTAAGAAGCGAAGCAGTAGTAGTGGGTTCTCTTCTGTTATTAGTGGAAAAGTTGACATTGGCAGGGATGATTCGGCTATTGATTAAATTGGGGGGATAACCACGCTGAGTGAATTTGCATTTAAGTTTTTGAAGATTAGTTTCCCGATCTTGGATATTATTACAGAGGCGATGAAGACGGATTGAAAGAGACCGCGGGATAGATTTTTTAATATGAGGAGGATGACAACTTTTGTAATGGAGGTAGTTTTGGGCGTTGGTGGGCTTAACGTGAACAGACGTCGTGAAGGTCCCACTGTTAAGAGTGATGTCAACATCTAAGAAAGTTATGTTGTAGGGGGAGGAATGGTGTGTGAAAGAGATAGAGGTGGAGAAAGCTTCGAAGGGAGTGATGAAAGAATCCAAAAGATGTTGGCCGTGCTGCCAAACAAGGAAGATGTCATCAATAAATCTAACATAGAATAGTGGAGAAAGAGGGCAAGAAGCAAGGAACATTTGTTCCAGCTTCGCCATAAATAAATTGGCAAAAGAAGGAGCCATCCTCGTCCCCATGGCGGTACCTCTGGTCTGAAGATAAAACTTACCTTCGAATTGAAAGTAATTATGCCCCAAAACAAAGTCAGCCAGTTTGACAAGGAAATCGGTAGAGGGAGAATGAGGTAGGGGTCTGTGATTAAGAAAATAGCGTAAAGCCTCCAAACCCTCATCATGCTCAATGACAGTGTATAACGACTTCACATCCATCGTGACCATGACAAGGGGGAAGTCAAGCGTCTCAGGAATGGACAGGTTTTTCAGTAAATCAAGGAAATGAAAGGAGTCTCTGCAGTAAGAAGGCTGCATTCTTACAATAGGCTGCAAGAAGGCATCAACGAACGCAGAAACCCTTTCCGTGAGAGAACCATAGCTAGAAAAATATATATACATATATACGGGAAGTAGACCTTCCCGTTGCTACTCATGCCAGTTCTCACGGACTCAGTTTTAATGACTGTTTCCGTGTACAGGTCCTGAGGCAGATT
The DNA here is from genome assembly GCA_026182355.1 of Hermatobates lingyangjiaoensis. NCBI lineage: Eukaryota > Metazoa > Arthropoda > Insecta > Hemiptera > Hermatobatidae > Hermatobates > Hermatobates lingyangjiaoensis. Next base: position 49,999 of record JAPFBL010000037.1, read on the forward strand.
GATCAGACTAATTCGAAAGTTACTCTGAGAGCTTCAGAAGAAGCACTTATTAGTCTTCTGGGCGGTAGATCGGCTCCTGGTCTTAACCTCAATCGTTGATTTTTTTTTTAAAGTTGTTATCAGCTTTTAATTTTATTTTAGTTAAATGTTTTCTTTTTTTAATTTTTATTTGGCTTTTATTTCTTTATCTTCCCTGTCTACTTTTCCTCCGAAAGTTGGCTACACTGTTTGAGTGCTTCAGTTCGAACGCCAAGTCAGTCGTTATCAGCCTTTGGAGCGATACACTTCTTTTCCTGAAGACGAGGACATCGAAATATAGTAGTGAGTTCAGTGGTTTCCTTTCTATGTGTTCTTTTTTAAATTCTAGTTTATATATATATATATATACACTTTAACACAATATATATACTTTAACACAATATATATATATATATATATATTTGTATAAATTGGCAACAGGTTTTCATCTAAGCATGTATTGTTAAATAGCAGAGCAGTTTGAAGATGACCTACGAGGTCAAAAGCTTGTGTTTTCTTCTATAATTTAGTTATGGTTAGTCCTTAATATATGTTATCAGTTGTTGGACTGTGTTCTTGCCTCCAGTATGTCCATGCAAAATTTGATATTTTAATTGTCTATGCATAATAGAAAAATGATTAGAAAAAAGAACAATTGCCGAAAAAAATCGTAAATGCAGAAACTGCTCTGCTATTTAACTATATATATGACACATACATCTTTATGGACGGTTATAAATGCAACTCAGGGGTTTTAAAGGATTCTTTATATATATATAAAATATATATATATATTTAAAATAAAACCGAAACGTCGGTAATAAGAGTTTGATTTTTGAACCTAGAAAATTTGACCGAATCCTGATTAGATAACACACCTGTTCTTTCAAACAGTCGATATATTATTGAATCTGTTGTATATATATATATATATATATATATATATATAAAAAAGATTTCACATAAACACGTGAAACAACAATCAATGATTAAACCACAATAAGAATGGGAAAACAAGACTAAGACCTTTCAACCGTAACAAGCGGTCTTCGTCAGAGTTGGGTGTTTTGACTCTGACGAAGACCGCTTGTTACGGTTGAAAGATCTTAGTCTTGTTTTCCCATTCTTATTGTGGTTTAATCATATATATATATATATATATATATATACTTAAAATAAACTGGGACACATAGAAAGAAACATAACAAGCCTTTGTTTTAAATATGTTCAATATTTTAACCGTTACGGCGGTCGTCCTCAGGAGAATAAGTGAATTGATGGAGGGGACGAATATATATATATATTAGTTAACACAAGGAAGTGATATTTTGATATCAGGCATCATTAGAAACAAGAATGATGTCTGTTCGTTGTAAGTAAACTGTAGCTGGCCTCCAGAAAATCTCGATTAACTACCGCAGTGCTACTCCCCGAAGGAGGAGAGGAAAAATTGAAATTCCTCTAATATTTTAGAATATTGAGATATAGAATTGGAATAGGAATGGAGCAGAGGATCTAACTTGTGAAAACTAGGTGTACGATCATGAGAGTGAGGTTGGTAGAACAAAAGGTCTCGCAACTGTCTCAGAGCTTCTCTTTCATAATGATCGCGATGCATGAGTAGAACTGGATACCCCATTTAAATGGAAAAAAGTTTTTTTTTTTAAAAAAGGAGGAGTTAGACCCTCTCTTGAGGGGTAGGAAAATGAACTGCTCTAAAGGATGTGATGCAGAAAGGGGTGGGGGCTCATAAGTGTGGAGAGGTTTAAACTTACAGAGGGTAACCAAGTAAGCAGAGCTTAAGGAGAGATTAGATTGAGGTACTTGCCATGGCGTCTACAACATGCTTGGTCTCCCATTCACTTGTTTCCTAAAGACAAATTGCCCGAAAATTTGAATTTGAAAGTGTGTTTTTTACTCTGTGTGTTACTATTCTTCGATTTTGAACTCGTATAAATATATATATTAATATCGGTTCTAATTCTGTGACAAATGATTTTTGTTTTTATTTTCGTTTTTTATTTTATATTCATTCTCATAATGATTAACAAGATTCCTTCTTTTTCGTATATTAAAACAAAATTAATGATAGTAATGCCCTTTCATTGCTTATCTTGACTAGAAATACTGCATACAATCCATAAATTGTATTGAAATACATGTTAAGTATGATTACTCTAAAATCTGTTTGTATAATTTCGTACAGCATTGAGTTATTGATTCGGTGGATCGCTGCGCTGCTAGAACAGGTGTTTGAAAGATAGTTGAGGGAGTAGAGTTGAGGAAGGTTTGCAGGCAGGTGGGTGTTAATCCCTGAGCGCCCCTCAAGCGCATACTTGTGGCCGGCTCTCTCAAGACACATTCCTGTCAACTTGTGCCAGTCACTAATTATTGATTTTCAATCCTCCTCTATCTAACAGATTATTCATTTTATACAAGTTATAGTTCCTCAAATATATATAATATATATATATATATATATATATATATATATATATATATATATATATTGCTAAAATTATCGACCGTGCAATAGAAACAAAACTAAAGTTTATCGGGACTCGGTCAGTTCTTCAGGTTCAAATTAAACTCTCATCAAAAAACCATCAAACAGAATATATATATATATAACAATATTTCACAATAACACGTAAAATAGCAAGCAATGATCAAACCACAATATGAAATAGAAAAAAAAGACAAAAGTTTTTTAACTGTAACAAGTGGCCTTTGTCAAAAGTTGAGTTTTTGACTCTGTCAAAGACCACTTGTTGTATTTGAGAGATCTTAGTTTTTTTTCAATTTTATATTGTGGATTGATCATGTATATATATATGTATATATATATATATATATATATATATATATATATATATATATATATATATATATAATTATTGAAAATGACACCAAATTTAGCTGATACCTGTTTCTTAACAAGTTTCTCAATTTTTCTAAATAAGACTCTCGTTATTTCGTCTACACAATAAAGTACATCTGCTATGGTCGACATGTTTCGAATGATCAACATTCATCATCAGGACGTGAATAAGATCTAAGGAGAATTATCTGGTTTATTATATATACATGGAGAAGGTAGAAGGGTTTGTTTTTATTTAACACCAACCGCTTGTTACGGTTGAAAGATCTCAGTCTTGTTTTCCCATTTTCTTATTGTGGTTTGATCATTGATTGATATATATATACAAAACTAAAGTTTATCGGGACTCGGTCAGTTCTTCAGGTTCAACAAATTAAACTCTCACTGCCAACATTTCGGTTTTTATTTAAAACATTTTTCATAGGCAGAAGCATAATTTTTGAAACAGAAAAACTAAGTATTACATTACAAATTTAATAAGGTTTTAAATAAAAACCGAAACGTTGGCAATGACAGTTTTATTTGTTGAATCTGAAGAACTGACAGAGTCCCGATAAACTTTAGTTTTGTTTCTATTCCACGGTCGATACTTTTAACAATATATATATATATATATATATATATAGTAGATACAATAATATATCGACCGTTTGATAGAATAGGTGTGCTCTCTAATCGGGATTCGGTCAATTTTCTAGGATAAAAAATCAAACTCTCGGTGCCAACGTTTCGGTTTATTTAAAACCTTTTTCATAGGCATCTTCTCCATACACTTTTCTTATATCCTCATAAAATCCCATTTCGTCTTATATAAACCCAAATATATATAGCAGATACAATGAAATATCGACCGTTTGATAGAATAGGTGTGCTCTCTAATCGGGATTCGGTCAATTTTCTATAAAACTTCTTCTATAAGAAGAAATATGTGATTTCATGATGCCTATGAAGAAGGTTTTAAATAAAACCGAAACGTTGGCACCAAGAGTTTGATTTTTTATCCTAGAAAATTGACCGAATCCCGATTAGAGAGCACACTTATATATATATATATATATATATATACTTCATTAAATATCTTGCCAACATTAAGTTTAGTGTTTCCTACATACCTTTTCAAGGTTTTGAATGCTTTTCCATCTTTGTGTTTTATTTTTACTTTTCCTTCCAAGAAGGTCTGCTCCCAAAGTATACCAATATATATATATCATTAGTTGTGCAATCCGTAATAGTGTGGTATTTACTCATTCTGAGGTAAAATGGATAAACCAACAAATGTCTCCACACAAATGAAGTTTTATTCAACGCGTTTCGAACACTTTGTGTTCATCATCAGGAAGACACCAAGGATGTGGTACTGACGGGTTGGTCCAGTTGGTTTCTGGAATGAATAAAACTTCATTTGTGTGGAGACTTTTGTTGGTTTATCCATTTTACCTCAGAATATATATATATATATATATATATATATATATATATATATATTGCAGTAGCTGTTTGTTTCTCAACGCCAGTACTTCGCACTTCTTCCCAATGACGACGGATGTCAAAATATTGAAGTGAGTTCTGTAGTGTCTTTCTGTGCTCTTTTTTATGTGTTAAAGTTTATATATATATATATATATATATTTTTTACAGGTTGACAAATCCCCGTTCACTGTTAAATGTTATAGTATTACTGCATCATGGGTCAGTCGACCCCTTTCCTATACTAGCTCTATAACTTGATTTTAATATAGTACTTTCTAATCGTAATAATGTGAGCAATATGGTAATAAAAAAACTCTCCCAAGGAATTGGAGTCCGATGGTATTTATAAAATTGCAGCAGCAGAATATTGTGGTATTAAATATAACAACTGCAAACATCCTTTTTCAAGCTCGTAATTTATTTTTTTAGCAGGTTTTCTACTTTATCATACCTGCACAGCTATTTCAGCACTTCGTAATAATTGTACTAAGTCAAAAAAAAAGTTGGCAGTCTGATACATTTTTGGACTAGTTTTCAAGTTAAGATGCTTGTTCTATGTATTCTCACTTGACTACCCAATGATCCCACTACTTGAGAGTCAGGCAAACTTTCATCAACAGACGCTTGTTCACAAAGAATCAGCGTAAGGGGAGACAGCCTCTCTCTTCTGCTTCCAGGCACCTCCGACCATGACATGTTTTAAATAAACTGTCATCATATCACCATAAACGGTTAATCAAACAATTAAAACCTAATATTAATAAATAACAGTTTCTCATTGAGTTTTTTAAATCATGAAAACAAGTTCATTGATCGACTGAAATTTTCTGTTATCATTTATAAAAGACATTTTCTAGTTGAAGTTTAAAGGCTTAAGAGAAAGTAATAACAAGCAGAGTATGCGGAGGACAACAGGCGCTGCTTACTTACTAGTTAGTTGTTGCAGAGTATTAAGCAAATGATTTGTTTTCCAACTAAGCGCACTCAACATCAATCTGGCATCTATCTGTTGACTAAGACAATGGAAAACGCTTAGTTATCACTCAGTCTCTCAGAGCCATCATTTACGGAATACTCTTACAACTGTACTATTCAATTCCCATATAGTATTTTTACTATATTATTTTCACAATAGTAAACTAATAAATAGTTAATGTAATAACTCACAAGAATAAAGTAATGCCAGTGTAATATCTTTACACATCAGCTCGCATTATAAGAGTCACAAAAGTTTAACTTGCAAAATTTTTGCTTTTTTGCTTATGAATAAATGTTCAGATGTGGTTAATAAAATAATCATTATAGTATAATTCTACAAAGCTAATCTGAAATGAAGTTAGCATAATAATTTTAGAGAAACCAGTTTCACTAAAACAAAATTAACTTTCTATAGGAGAATGCCGTACTACTTTTCTAATGTACAGTTACAACTTACATTAAACCAATTGTTTTATCGCGTAATAAGAAGTTGTGTCTTTACCTCATAAACCGAGTTATAAAACCGCTGGTCAGCATAGTGGTTACCCTTACTGTTAGTCATTATATGGATAAAACTTCACTGCTTTCAGCCTAGAATCTTGCTTTAATTTTCACATTGGATTAAAAACAAATATACTAAGTAAATATATTCATGTACACTGCGAGCAGGCATCTCCAACTCATATTTCATTCAAGAATTTCCTTATTTTAATTCTTTCATACTTTGTCCAATCTCCTTATTAATGATTTTAATTATTCAACGACAATTTTTCATATATATATATATATAGTTCACACAGGAAAGAGAAAACACAAATAAAGACACACACAAAAGACTCACAACGATATTTCGACAGTCGTCGTCATCGGGTAGAAGTAGTCCCTTTGAGTAGCTGAAGCTAACTGAGTGGTAGGCCAAATGCAACGAACACGCGCGCACTCTGACGGCCGCCCTAGGTAAGCTACTAACTACAAAGAGAATAATAACTAAAAAGAACAAATAAAAGCAAATAAAAATAACAGAAGGAGAAGAATAGTAAATGAAGCAATAAACAATTAAAAAATAAAAAAAAATAATAAAAAAATAAAAATAAATAAATAAAAAAAAACAATAAAAAAATAATAATAATAAATAAATGATTAAAAAAAATAAGTAAAAAATTAAATTAACGGTACAAGTTAAGGCCAGGAGGAGAGCGAGCTTTGAGAAGACAGATAATTGCCTCCTCTGAAGCTCTTAAAGTAAACCGAGAAGACTGAACAGGGATATGATTAAGGACTTGGACCCGGAAGCAGTGATTAAAATCCAGTCCATGGGAATTAGAGTGGATAGCAATAGGAAGGTTTTTGCGTTGACCAACGGAAGCCCTGTGACCATTCATACGTAAGTTGAGCTGCGTAGAGGCCATACCAACGTAGAATGCATCACACTGGGTGCAGTCCAAACGGTAAACGCAATTAACCGAGGTGCATGAGGTGTGGGGAGGACAAGGGTAGTTAATATTGCTATGGGGGGAAGTAAAAAAGGGATTAGGGTTTAAGATAAGACAGGTTTGGCATCTGCTCCGTCCAATAATAATATATATATATAAAATATACTCAAAAAATTGTTCTTGACCTCTTCTATTCTATTGTATGTGGTAGGTTTTTTTTTTTTTTTTTTTTTTTTTGAGAGCTAGGTCATATATACAAGATTCTAGAGACCTCTAGAGACAAGAGTCTAGTCTAGAAGCAGTGGATTTTTATTCTTATAGTGACTAACAGTAAAGGTATATAATATATATGACTTTGTATCGGTCGATGAAACTATTCACATATCCGCTCCTGTTTTCCTTTTCATTATTCCCTTTGTATCTCCTGATGTCATGATCTTCTGATTTAAAAAGGCAAATGCGTCTAAGAAATGTATCTGACGTTAAATTTATCAGTATTGAAAGACTACTGGCACAATGATATCAAAGAAATGAGCAAAATCTCATTTATATTTAGAACTTTATAAGATGCTGAGCAATATTTCTAATATCGAGGACCAAGATTTGGGTATTATATGACTGCAATGAATTGAAGAATTGGATAATGGAAGAATTTGTAAGCTTTGAGAGAGATCTCGATGCATCAAACAACAGGCTTCTTGCTGACATAACTTAAATGCCGCAATGACTTAGTATGAGGTATGAGGCATTCAGGTCCACACTAGCTTGACTCGTACACTTGCCCTCAGCAGATTAGCTTTCTAGACAGACATCACATTCTATGGGATGCTAATGGATACAAAATAACGGTTCCCCATTTATGATAGATTAATTTACACTGTCAACTACAACAGTTTGAATATTCTGAATACCTAAATACACAATAAACCCAGAGTTTTATTGGTTGCTTTTAAGTTGATGGTTTATAAAATTTAAAATACTTAGTAATTTTAAACATAATATTGAACAAGGAATTAATAGAGTTAACGTTGCTTTTGTTTTTGGTACAAAACAATAGTAATTTACTGGTTTTATTGTAAGATCTTGAGTGAAATTCATGAAGATAATAGAGGTATTATGGAGGCTAGGTTAGCTCAGTTATTAACGTGCTTGCCTCTGAACTGGTGAGTCCGGGGTTCGATACCCACCCTTGCTCTCGATTTATTCACGTATGAGGTAAATAATTCTAAACACGTTGTTCTTCGGAGAGGATATAAATTCGTCGTCTTGAACCTGTACGATGTTCGGTCTCGTTGAAGATTCTTACCCTAAATACATTTCAATTAGCTTGAATACTCCCAATCAGTCTTCATTGTATGGTGTCACAAAGGGCCCAATGTTCGGCCTATGTGTGATGGCTTGTCGGTTGCCACTACAACCTACAGTGTTGCCTACTACCTCTACTATTATGGGTATTATATCAGACCAAGAAAGTGTTCGGAGGCAAGGTATATGACAGCCAATAAATTTAAAAGTATTAGAGTTCAAAATGTGCTGAAATAGAAACAATCCGAAGGCTACAAATTTGAAGTTCATTTGATCAAATGATTGAATGCATGTACGACGTTACCGTTTTCTTATAAGGTAATAAAAACGAGTATCAATAATAGTTTTATGTTTTTTTTTATTTAATATTAGAAATATTTAGGGTTTATAAAATAATTGGTTAAAAAAGTTCATGCTCACTGTATTTGTATTGTAAACTTTAGAATTGTGTAGCCTCAGATGCACAATTCACACTTAAGAAATAGTACAAAAACAACAAACGAGGTAAATAACTCTTAAAAGACAGTCTCTACTCATGGATGTAGCTAATACTTTTATTTTAATAACAACCAACAAAACTCAAAAGTTTAGACATATCACCAGTATAAAAGTGGCTTCAACGTCATAACAGACTGTTTCTTTGAATTAAAGAGAACTTTGTTTAAAATTATAACACTGAAACTTTGTTTAACGAACTACTGTTAACTAAATAAAACATAGATTGTATAACTTCAAACTTCTTAAAAGACAACTTGTCGGAGAATGTCTTAAAAGGATTGAACACCTATCGTCAACATTTATATAATTTTATGAAAACTGAACTGTCATATTTTAACGCAGTATTGATGAATTATAAATCAATATTGGTGAATATTATTATGTTTAACACGTGAAGTTCATCAATGAAGTAGACGCCAGAATCATAACCTTAGTACAGATACATTAGAATATACTCTAGTTATATTAACTGATAATGGCCTATGAGGGACAATTACTAGCTAAACTATTTTAACATCTTGACTCAAAAAAATAAACGATTGAAAAATTTGATAAACACGTCACAATTGCTTTAAAATACTTACAGTGAAATATTATGACAGAAATTTTGCCAACCGAAGTTATTTTTCCTTTTAGTAATAAACGAGTATACTTTAATGTTTCATGTTCTTTTTTTTTTTGGTTTTTGCAATTTTGCAATATTATTTGTTAACGTCTGGATATATCCTTTAAAATAACATTAAAAATACATGACAATATGAAAGAAGAAAAGGCAGGGAAATATTATAGAGAAATATGGAATAAATATGGTAAAGTAATATGTTAGTTCTATTGAAAGAAAAAAAGGTTTTTACTGTTTTTAATTTCTTTTTTCTTTGTTACAAGAAACAAACTTTCCTAATTTAGATGTTAATTAAGGGTTCTGCTAATTTAAAGACGTGAAGAGCAAAAAAAAAAGTATTTCCGATGTTTCGATTTGTTTTATAACAACTTTGAAGTTTTAAATAAACAAGGCAAATAAAAAGTTGAATTCCGGCTAGCATCCTTATTAATGTTCCTAGTCTTAAAAAGAGAATTATCTCTATTCCATTTTAATATTATAATTAGTATGAATTGTGCAATATTTTTATCTTCATTATGATAGATTTACAAAAAAAATAATAGAATGGATTGAGTTGAAGTTAACATATTTATTGATTTTAGAATATCTTGTTTTAAAAGCACTCTAAAAAAACTGTGATTAATTGAGTATATTTATAGTAATTAATCCAATGATTGTGCACTTCATATTACTTTATGAAAATATGGTGTAAATGAATTGATAATAGATAATTATTTAATGGTAACTGTCCATTAAAAACTGTCTAATTAAATTTTAAAAATGGAGGTATATAAATCTGACAATTGACTGCAAAGAAAGCATTAGTTTACCAGTTTGAAAGTAATGGCGTATGTTGAAATGACTTGTAATCCATGGAATTTGTGTCAGGTATTAAAAAATAATAAAAAGGAAATATTAAGGTTGTTAATTGATCAGGGGTTTGCTATGAAATTACTATGGCTTCACAAAAAGAACATAATAAAATGTACATAATGCCATCCCTCAATAATGACATATTAAAATCTTAGATGTAAGAGAATTTGCTTCTAAATTGAAGATTATGCCTGTTAAATTTCATAAAGAAGGTCATGTAATTGCGAAATCCCGATACAATGTAAGGAACCTCCCATAAGTAAACATACATGCAGCATGTAAAATATAAAATAAATTTGAATCTTTACATGTGTAAATCTGTCTAAATTTCATAATGAATTCTTATATTGCCACTAAGAAATAATTATATTAAAGTTGGAAGAACTGTATACTTCTTAGTTACTATTACTCGGACAAAACAGGGTATAATAGTACATTTGGTAATTTAAAAAAATATCTTCCTTTGATGCTGAATGGTTAACAGTAAAAAAATGGTATCTAGTGTGATAATTGAAATACTGGTTTTCAATAGCTGGAAAAAGCAATGCAACTCTAAAACCTGAATACTTAGCACAGACTAATCCTTCCGCGTGCAGAAGGATGCATTGTAAACCTTCTTGACAAAGACATTGTCGTCATCCTAATGTGCGAAGTGCTGCCGGGCTCACAGTCCTCGATTTAGCAGCCGTATTTACTAATGTAAAAATTAATCAGCTAGGAAACCAGCTAAGACCAATTAACTCACAGGTAGCAAGCCCTGTGTACAATACGGTTAATAAACTAAACCAAATAATCACACCCTGTATGTCTGCAAAATATATAGATAAGTCAGCTGATAAATTTTTGAACATTCCTAAAATATTAGAACCTGGTAAAACCATAGCGTTGTTAGATCAGGAATCACTGTTTAAAATCGTACACGTTAAGGAAACAATTAGAATAATCTGCAACTACGCCTACAAGAGGCAGCTACTACCACCTTTCAGCTGATCTATATTTGAAAAACTCCTACAAGCATGTGCGACATAAAATCAATTTTACTCTTGTGGATGGAAGCTTGTTTAGACGGACGGTTTTGGCATTGACTCATCATTGGGTGTAACCTTTGCCAACTTTTATATACGCCACATAGGAATCCGAACTATGAATAAACGGGAGATGAAATCTTCTGTCCATTACTGATTCGTTGATGCTTTGTTGTAATGAAAGACCAGAATGAACTCAACATGCTTAAAGAGATTTTTGAAGAATAAGCCGTTCTCAAATTCACCTCAGAGATTACAATTGTATGTAATACTTACCTTATAAAGTAACCATTCTAGTATCCATGCAATTTAGTAAAACCAAAATCTTACTATTTCGTTTTACAAGGAATTAACATGCTCTTCATTCTATCTCAATGTCAATGGTAAATGCTCACACAGTACAAAAACTCAACAATAAAAGCCTTAATTCATAGATTCTATAAAACAACAACTAGTTGGAAATCAATTTGTGTACAAAACATCCCTCATCAACAACGCCTACTCCAAATCTCTATTAGACAATACATTAAACAATATCTTAATTCAAAACACATTAGTCAAACCAGCAATCATTTAACAGGCATAAAACATGATCTCTATTACAAAAATCAATACTTAGAAGACCACAAAACGTGCTCAAGAACATCTTTATGGGGAATATAAAATACAGAAAAGCTGAAGACAATGTCGCCTTAATAAACTACTATCGAAAATAATTTATGTGAAACAATACGTTTTTAATTTCCTATTAAAAAATTTCAATTTGTTGTTTGTTCTTCTAAACTTTGTACGTTTAGTACATGTTGAGCTTTTCATTTTTTATTATACGTGCTAAATCTACCAAAATTTCTCTTGTAGCTGAAAAGCTATTTAAGAAAAAATGTTTTGGACAAATCTAAGTATATCAAAAACAATGTATACAGAAAAAGGCACCATTTAAACATTTGGATGACATTTCATTCTTCTTACTAAGAAATCAAGATGAGGTTAAGAAAACAATTATTTTATGGAAAGTTTTTCTATCTGTTTAGTATGAAAGTAAAACCACATTACAAATTTGGTTTTTCAAACTCCTTTTCAAACAAAGAAAGGAGCATTTTATTTATGATACGATTGATGATATATTTTTAACACAAGAAATAAAATTCCATGTCTAAGCCTTATTTTTGTCATATTTAGACACATTTATAAGTTTTCTGTAGTAGTTTAAACGTTTATATACATATATTAAATTCATAAATATTTGATAAACCAGTGCTATTGAACTCCAGACATTAATTCTCTTTAAAAATTAGATAACAAATTTTTGAGCGGAATCCAATGCTTCTATCAGTCTTCCATACTTCATTTAGAGGTAAATAATAGCAATCAAGAATGACCCTAAAATCTGTCAAATACTCGAGGCTTAAGAAACATTTACGTTGTCATTAGGATAAAAATGTTTTAACTGGTCAATTTGTAGAATACTGAATGACAGCTAATATCATATCTACTTAACTGAATTTATAATAGCCATTTTCTTAGTAATGAAAAATATGTTACTGGATTAATATGTTATTTAAATGAACGAAATGATGAAAAGTTATTAAAATATTATACGAGGTGTATAAATAAAGTAGTGAGACTGGCAACGTCGCTTTCGATCTGGCAACGCTGGAGACGCGTAGCCTTGAGTAGCGTCAGGTGCACGTGTGATGCGCCTCCAGTATGAATCTGAACTCGCCACAGTCATTTGTTTGTCCGTAGCGTTGGTTTTCGTGAAATGGTTTTTTCTTGAGCGTTTTAAAAATGAGTGACCTCAAAGTTGAGCAGCGGTGTGCAATCAAATTTTGCTTCAGACTTGGACATAATGCAACCGAAACTTTTGAAAAACTTCAGGAGGCCTATGGAGAACGTGTTTTATCAAGGGCACAGGTTTTTCGGTGGTTTAAGGAATTTTCAGAAGGAAGAGAGTCGATTGAAGATGAACCACGAAGCGGAAGGCCTTCAAGTGCAAACACCGATGAAAATGTCAACAGAGTACGGAACCAAACGGTTAAACGGTTAATCAGCACTTCTACCGTGAGGTCCTTGAAAGACTTCGAAAAAGAGTCCTTCGTGTGCGGCCAAACATCAAAGACAAGTGGGTGTTGCATCACGACAACGCGCCCTGTCACACTGCCATCTCAATAAACGAGTTTTTGGCCAGTAAAAACATTCCTGTTGCTCCTCAGCCTCCTTATTCACCAGACCTGAGTCCTTGTGACTTTTTCCTCTTCCCGAGATTGAAAAATCACCTCAAGGGAACTCATTTCGGGACACTACAAAACATACAAACTGCTGTAACCGACCAGCTGAAGGCCATTCCAGAATCCGACTTCCAGCAATGCTACAATGATTGGAAGAACCGTCTCCAGCGCTGTGTGGCTTCCGAAGGGAACTATTTTGAAGGTGACAATATCACATTGTAATTATATTTGAATAGAAAATTTAAAAAAAATCAGTCTCACTACTTTATTTACACACCTCGTATGGAACAAAATGACTGGTTCTTATTCTTGTACTAATGAAACTCGTAAAGTTTGAAAGGAAAATGTAATTAATAAATCAACTAAAAATCATTTAAAAAAGAAATAGCATACAAAATAACATTCTGAAATAGATACACCTGTGAATTTGTTAGGTTAGGTTAGGTTGCAGTGGTAGTCCCACAAGGGAACACATGTAGGCCGAGCATTGGCTCTTTGTGATACGACACAATGAACCTTGTGTCGTGTAGAGTGTCGTCATGTGATTCTACAGTGGGAGTCCTAAATTTTGCCTAACTCAAGTGTATTTAGAGTAGTATCTTTAACGAGTACCTGACATCGCATAGGCTTGGGACCGACAGTTTAACGTCCTTCTCCGAGAGACGACGTGTTCAGATTTATTCACCTCCCGCATGAATAAATCGAGGGCCAGGTAGGGATCGAACCCCGGTCTTATGAGTTCAGAGGAGAGTAAGTTAACCACTGTCACAACCTGGCCCCCCGTGATTTTTTTAACACTCTCAATAAACTTAATACTTGAGAGGCAATGTGCATTTTTTTAAAATTATAGTTTGCATCTTTCTAATCATAAAAATTACTCAAGATTTGAGTCAGTGACATACTATCAGTTTTTTTGTTCGATGAAAAATTATTTTATAGAAAAAGTTCATAAATGGAAGTTCTTTAACGTATGGAAGAATTTATAAGATAACTCATATATTCAATTAAAAGGATCTTACAGTTTACATTTAAGCATAATCTTCAATTTGTTTGATGTAATTAAAAGTGTAATTTGTTTATTGGACTAAAAATTCAACACAAAGCACGGTATATTTTTTTGAATTAAGTACTGAAATGGAACTACATAATTATTTTTTATGTACCAAATAAAATTCACACTGCTATTATTTTCCAATATATTAATATTTGTCCCTAAGTGACATGGTTTCATGACTTGATCATGGGAGGCATAAATTAGCATTGCCATATATAGATGGCTAAACGCTGTTTTCATTCATTTTCTAACAAAAATATTAAATTTTTCAAATAAAAAAAATTCTCTATCAAAATCAACATTGGTTGAGATTTCATTTCTTTTCAGCGTAATAAGTGAGTGTTTCGATAAACGTGTTTCGGTATTTAACTACGTGCATTACTTATTGGATTAAGAGTAATTTCTGGGAAAAAGTATTATTAGAAATGGTGTTTTGAGTAAGTTGGACGAAGGTCTTTTTGGGGTGCTTGTTAGGCTGCTGATCCATTATTGTGAGTGAGGGCAGCGCATGCCCTACGGCGGAGGGAGGCTGCCTCAGTCTCGGGCGCGCTCCCACCCGGCAACTAGTCATTGACTTGCCATTTGTCTTGGCTCCAATACGATCTCTAAACTAGTTCGTGCTTCAAACCGATCACTCAAAACAACTTCATCTTAACGACACTCATCATTTATCTAATCAGCCATTTAACAACTTAGAGGCGCTAAAAGTCTCAAAGTGAGCAGTGTTTTTCCAAAAGTAATTTTCTCTAAAAAAAATTCTGTGTTTAAACAGTAGCACAGCACTGTTACTTTGCGCCTGGGCTTCATCAGTCACGGAGTAAAAGGTTCTGCAGGAGATTTGGTCTTGCTGCAATTAAGCATGGCTGTCATAACTTGACGATCAGCATCTCCTCTAAGGTATTACTCCTGAAATGGCCAGCTAACCATCAAACTAAAATACCATTGCAAACATTTAGAAACAGTACCTCAATATAGCATTAATGTTTAATTAGCCTAAGCTAGAATTTTTTTATGAACCAAATCAGTGCGAACTAAAGTACATCTAGTTAAAAGAAATTGGTTTGCACAATAATACTGGAGTAACTAATAAGAATAAAATAATGATTGTACATTCAAGGAAATACTTCATTGCACATTGATTTACGTCGTATTATACCTTTTAATAGAGAGTACTAATGACCTATATAATTATATGATAGAGCTCAAGTGGCTACTATGTCTTCATGGTATTTACGTAAAATAATAACTAGTTGCTTACAAAGATTAAAATTTTCTGTTCAGTTCATTAAAACCTTTGTATTATAATTAAAATAATTTTGAAAACATAAAATATTTTTAATGATTTTAAATTTAAAATTTGAGAATACAAAATATTAATTTATTTAACAAAGGCGATGAACAGTTTTGACATTAAAGTACAACTTTCAATATTATTGCAACTTGAAAAAACAGTACTTAAAATAGGTACAAACGTATTTTTTATATTACATTTATTTTAAAATATTTCATGATCATTACAAAAAAAAAACATTTTCTTCAACGAGCAACAAACAAGATATAAGTATACAAAAAATTAATAAACAATCTAATTTATCTTAATAATTAATTTAAACAGTTTAAAATTTCAATTACTTGAACAAAAAGAAATAAGTCAATGAAAATTTGAAAATAAATTTGATTTAAAAAAAATAGTATAGTAAACCACTTGTGTGAATATATATTGAATGTACATTTTCCAAAAAATTCGTTGTATTTTAAAATTTAAATCGTGATTTGCTAAATAATTTTTAAAGGCAATTAGTTAAATTACAAAATCTCAGTAATAAAGGAATTGAAAGTAACAAATGTGTTTATTAGAATTAAGATATTTAAATTTCTGAACAAATAAATGAAGAAATTATCAGATGTAAGGTACAAAAAAAAAGGAATTGTTTTAATCAATGGAGTTCATAAATTTAGTAAGATATCTTTCAGAGAAATATATTTTATATATTTGTGTAAAATTTTGCTTGTCCCTTTAGATTTTGCTATTTTTAATTTAAAGCATAGTTCTACCACAAAATAAAATTATACATTTTAAATAGGCATATAAGTACCTAATGAAGAATTATTTCCGGTTCTGAAGACTTCCCAAAAAATACAAAGATTTGCGTTGCTTGATGATTAGTCATACATATTGCAGATAGTGAACTTTCAAAAATTAAATTACAATAACTTCTTTTCCCATTTTTACTGTATATATGCATAAATTGACAAGACACACATAAAGTACAATTTTCCAATAACTTTTTGTTTTTGACTCTCTCTTAAAAATCCGACAGTATCATGAAACTGTTACAATGATCCATCAATAATCATAAATTAACAGAATAATTAACAATACAGCATGCTTGGTTTCGTTATTTGTGTGTTTAGTAATCATATTTTTTGCATATCATGAAAAATTTAGCGATCATATATATATGATCCAACTACAATTGTATTGTAAAATGGGAAAAAAAAAAGACTAAGAATTTTGAACGGTAACAAGCCGTCTTCGTCAGAGTCAAAAATTTGTTGATCATTGACTGTTATTTCACGTGTTTATGTAAAATCTTGTATATATATATTTATATATATATATATACTTTTTTTCGTTGGAAATACGATCCAAAACGGACAAATATAGTTCAATATAAACAAAGAAACATAGAGAAATCAGAAGAACACACTTACAGTCTCTAATTTTCGGTTTGAACCGTCTTCAGGAGAGATAAGAGAGGGAAACCAAGCGCACTGGATCAGAGACGGTTGGAGACCCAACTCCAACCGTCTCTGATCCAGTGCGCTTGGTTTCCCTCTCTTATCTCTCCTGAAGACGGTTCAAACCGAAAATTAGAGACTGTAAGTGTGTTCTTCTGATTTCTCTATGTTTCTTTGTTTATATTGAACTATATATATATATATATATATATATATATATATATATATATATGTGTGTGTGTGTGTGTGTGTGTGTGTGTGTGTGTGTTTTGTGTGTAAACAATATTTCACAGTATGTGCCTAAAATAATAGTAACCATTAAAACCACAATTAGAATTGGGGAAATGAGTGTAACATCTTTCATCCAAATCATCGGCCATCATTAATTTATGTGTACTTTGACGAAGACTGACTCTTTTTTTGTAATATATTAATACCATACCTGAATTTATTGATATGATAAGGACAATGGTAAATATATGTAAATAATATACATAGTATGTATCATATACAAGATTATATGAAGATGAATTAAACTGATTTGATGCAACTTCAAATCAAGTTATGTTGAAAGAGTTTCGTGACACCCATATATTTTAAAAAAAAAATCTTGTATAAGATCAATTTTAGAATACAGCAGACAAGAAAATTAATTTCCTGGATGTCACCATAAAAATGAAAGATGAAAAAACTGAAGCATCAGCAAATATAAAAGCAACCAGTATGCCTTCCTATATTAATATTGAAAGTAAGCTTCTTTACAAAAATTTTATAGGAAATGCCAAAATTAATAATTACAAAAAGCATCTAAACTGCGAGATTTCGGGGTTCATATTGAAGGATTGGAGTACGTATTCATTAAAAATGGTTATCCTAATGACTTATTTAGCATTCTGGTAGAATAATAATTACAGTCAATACAAAACTGACAAAAAATTAAAAAAAAATATTTCCGAAACCAGTACGCTGAACAACGCAAATTAGATAAATAATATTTAAGTTGTATAAAGAAAGGAAGAATAACATATAAAATATCATTGTAAATTTAACTGTAATTAGTTATTATAAAATTGCTATCTTTTGAAGTTAAATTATGGAAAAAATTCATCAAAACAAGAGGTCTCGAAATAAGAAAACAAACTTAGTGTATGAATACAAATATAATTACGGGAACAGTGAACCCCATCAAATCTCGTTACAACTAGGCGATGACTTCACTTTTGAGGAGGCCTACCATGACCTAAATAGATGAAGCTCGAAAAGATAAACGGACAGACGCATGAGACCAAATTCCCATAAAAATACTCAGAGACAATACAAACATAATCAATTTACTATTCCGCGCAAGTACTTCCTTCGTCTGCTTGGCATGATGAACTGAAACTGGGGTAAATGGATAAATCAAAGTCTCCACACACAAAAAAGAAGTATTTTTATTCTACGCGTTTCAAACATTTCGTGTTCATTGTCAGGTAAACTTCAAAAGAAAGGAATAGAGGACCGACCACAAACAAATGTTCATTCTAAACGTTCAGAGAGTAAACGTTTGACTCTGGTTGGTTTCCACTCCTTCCTTTGGAAGTTTACCTGACGATGAACATGAAATGTTCGAAACGCGTAGAATAAAATGGCTCCTTTGTTGTTTTTGGAGACTTTGATTTATCAATTTACCCAATTAAATGGTTTACACAACTCATGTGTTAAAAATGATAAACTGATTGTATGTGTCTTTTGAGGCCTCCAGTAGTTAGGTGCATTGTGAGTGTTTTTAAAAATTGTGGATATAGTTATTCGAATGTAAAAGTATTTTTGGTTGCACAGTCCCCATAGTTACATTTAGACACTTACACTAGATTAGTTTCTTCAATGGAGAGTTGTTGGTTGTAAAGATAATTTAGAGTATGTGAACTGACAAACTCTGTCGACTGCGTTTTTGCATGTTATATGGTTTTTGACAATGTTTTTTAGTACCATGGCATCCATTTTGCCTTATCTAAATACTCATTTAAATAGATTGATGGTTCCAGATGTTTCTATATGTCCTTGCTTTTATTCTCAAAGCATAGATATTGTTTTAAAATGTTGACAAAGTTTGTAACAATTTTTTAAAAATATATGTTTTGTCCTAATGGTGTTAGTGTAGAATATCTCTCAGTTTCAAACCATTTTGGGTCCAATGTATTAAAGCTTTTACAGTTGAGTCTTTATAGCGTCACTGGCATTCAATATGACGCTGAAATAGTTAGTCGTGCTAAATAGTTTATATTCACTGAAGATTCAGTGCAGCGCAAAAAAGACTCATCTTTGATAGGGACCTCTACATTACTCCAACTTCACCGTTTGGAAAAACAACTGAAATCGTCTTAATCTCTTCAGCATGTTCTACATTTCTTGTATAAAGGAACTATCTAATTGGAACATGTTACGTCTTTATCATATTTGGTGACAGTTAATCATAGGGAAATATCGTCTTATTTTTAACGACTTCTGCACACGAACAGTATTGCTACAACTTTATATATATGAAGTACTATCAATGATCAAACCACAATAAAAAATGGGAAAACATGACTAAAATCTTTCAACCATAACAAGCAGTCTTCGTCAGACTCAAAAACCCAACTGACTCTGACAAAAACCCAAAAACAGTTGGGTTTTTGACTCTGACGAAGACCGCTTGTTACGGTTGAAAGATCTTAGTCTTGTTTTCCCATTTCTTATTGTGGTTTGATCATTGATTATTATTTCACGTGTTTATGTGAAATCTTTTTATATAAAGTACTATATATATTTATAAACTATGCTCACAAAAAACATACTACAATAAAATTACAGAAATTCACTAATATATTTCAATGGTCTTGCTATCAAGAAAATATATTTGAATCGCTCCCAAGACAGGTAACGACTAGCTGACGTCCTTGAAGAAGCAATAAACAGTATACTTACGTAGGAAGGGGTGAAAAAGATTTGATAAAGAAATAAAAGCAAAATAAATAATAAATGAATGAACAAATAAAAAAAACTGACTTACATTGACGACTAACAAAAAACAAAGGGCATTAAGGCATTGAAGACGTTAAATAATTGATCACTAGCCTGTACGATGTCAGGTACTAGTTCAGGATCCCTACACTACATATAGCCAGCTTAAGCAAAAATTAAGACTTTCAATACAATAGAATTTTCATTGAATGGTATCACAAAGGGCCAATGTTTAAGTTATGTGTGTTCCTGGTGGTACAACCACTGAATCCTAACCTTCCTATTCAAATTCCTGATGACTAAGACTGTGAGGAGAACATAATACCAATATGGGGTTGGTGTCTGCAGGACGAGTATGTGAATGGAGAAATCTACTGACAGTGGAGAGAAGGAGGATAAGGTGCAATATAAAAGTGTTCATGAAAGATAATTTTATATTTGTGGCACCTGAGAAAAGGTGGTAATTAAACAGGCATCCCATTTAGAGAGGAAAGGAAATTATAACCAGGATTAACATGATTTATAGAACAAATAATTCTCCTTTTTAAGGAGGTTAATAACGATACTGGAATTTATTTTCAAGCTAGTTCATTTGGAGCAGTTTATCTCTAATTTATTACAAGTAGGGTAAATTTGGATAAAAAGGAGTATAATGATAGATTATTTAATACTAAAAATATAAATACTGTTTGAATTGAAGCAGTCAGATTAGGCTGAAATGATAAGCTATTTAGTTACGAGTTATGTTTATGTCAATATACATAGGTCTTTGAACTGATGAAAGAACTTGTAGTTAATCTCACAGAAGACGCTATAACTTTATAATGTTGCTTAAAATTGTGAAACACAGAACTAGTATTTGGTTAGACATAAAATACTCACATAAAACATATTTAAAATGGTGTATGGAAGAACAAACTTTTTTAAATTTCTTAAAGAGAAAAATTTCAGTCTTTTTTTTTCCCATTTCATATTGTGGTTTTATCATATATATATATATATATATATATACTGCGTTGCCGTAGTGTCTCCGGCTTGCGTGGTTTCACTATCACTATTCTCCTGAAAATGAATTTTTCAAACATTTTCTTTGCTAAGTATCTTTGAGATTAAAATGTATTTTTTACTATGACTCCATGTATCACTCTTCTTCGATTTCGATCACACACACACACACACACACACACACACACATATATATATATATGATCAAACCACAATAAGAAATGGGAAAACAAGACTAAGATCTTTCAACCGTAACAACCGGTCTTCGTCAGAGTCAAAAACCCAACTGACGAAGACCGCTTGTTACGGTTGAAAGATCTTAGTCTTGTTTTCCCATTTCTTATTGTGGTTTGATCATTGATTGTTGTTTCACGTGTTTATGTGAAATCTTTATATATATATATATATATATATATATAATTAAATGAAACTGTCCAACAGACTTTTAAATAAAAAACAATTAAAAAAAGATAGCACACAGATAGACACAGGAATAACGCTGCAGGTCTCCACTCTGCCTTCCTGATGACGACGATGGTGAAATATAGTAAGTTATTCCTGTGTCTATCTGTGTGCTATCTTTTTTTAATTGGTTTATATATATTTATATATATATATGATATATATGGATTAATTTACCACAATGAAACTAATCCATCTATTTCATCAAGTGTTATTTTGATCTATATATATATATATATATATATATATATATATATATATATATATATATATATATATCATCAAACAATAATAAGATAATGTGAAATCTTTATATATATATATATATAAAGATTTCACATAAATACGTGAAACAACAATCAATGATCAAACCACAATAAGAAATGGGAAAATAAGAGTAAGATCTTTCAACCGTAACAAGCGGTCTTCGTCAGTTGGGTTTTTGACTCTGACGAAGACCGCTTGTTAACGGTTGAAAGATCTTAGACTTGTTTTCCCATTTCTTATTGTGGTTTGATCATTGATATATATATAAATATTTATACATGAAGTCTAAACCACAAGGAAAAAAAACAAAAGAAATAAATGCTGTGAGTCGTATTACTTTATCTCATCAGAGAGTAAACAAAGTACGAAAGAAGAAGGAAACCAAATATTTTGTATATATACATATATGGCATAGGATTTCCTGTTGAGTAAAATATTGCAAAAATCAAGATTGCAATTAAATCAAGATTCACTACAACACATTAAAGTGTAACACATTCTTTAGAAGTTTGTTTTAAGATTGAATAGCTCGTGAATTCTTAACAAATTTGTTCATTATACATTTAACAGTAACTTTCGCAATGAAAGCAAGCATGCATATTTAAGTAAAATACAGAATGGAAAACATCGTAAGTTTTGCGTGTTTCAGAATGTCAAACAATGTACTAAAAGTAAAAGAGAGAATGGAAGGGGTATGAAATAAAAACAGTCAATAACCTAGTGTAGGTGATGGGCGAACAATGTAACGCCCTTTGTCAAGCCTTTTCTTCAATTTTCTTAACTGCCAACTACAAACATTGAATAGTTCATTTTACTTTAACTTTTACTGAAAACCTGTTTATGTTATCTTTATAAATAAAATAATGATTTTGTCTGTACATTGCTTAGAACTGACTCATTTCAAGTTTTCTTTACGTTTCATACATTGGAGAAACCGAATCCACCCTTAGAAAAATTTCTGTCGGTTTGTCGGTTTGTCGGTTTGTCTGTTTGTCGGTTTGTCGGTTTGTCTGTTTGTCCGCAAAACTTTGTCACAAGTAAACTCAGCTACCATAAGACTTATAAAGCTCAAACTTTTACAGTAGATTTGTGTAGGTCTAACTTAAAATATAGGCTCTAAATTGATTGGAAATTCAACGTAGAAGTGAATTTATGGACGTTTAACGCAAAAATGTTTGTCACAAGTAAACTCAGCCACCATAAGACATAGAGAGCTGAAACATTGACACTGGATTTGTGTACGCCTAACTTAAAATATGGCTTCTAAATAGATTGATAATTCAGTACAGAAGCGAAGTTATGGGGCTTTTAGTTGTATTTTCCTAACTTCATAGACAAGTTTGTTTTGAAAATACACAGGTGTGGCAAGTAGGTATTATTAGTTGATTTTAATTTCAATTGAGCATATGAATATATTGCGTATTTGACATCATTGAAATGGTGTTTCACAGAGTTGAGGATGTACTATCTATTGAGAATAAATGTTTTGTAAACGTGCAATTCTCAGTCCTTAATATGAACAGGCAGGAGAAATCAACAAACAAGTTCTTACGCTATATGAAGCCGAGGAAAGAACTTACAAGTCAGTAAAGAGATTGGATTAGTGATGAAGAAGCAGTTCATTATCTAATTGAATTTCTTGGCTCTGAATTTATTTCTCCTGGACTGCCTGCTCATGAGTAAAAACTTAAGGTAGGAGCACCAATGATGCTGCAATTTATAGCAGTAACAAATTTCATGTTACGAAACATGAGTGACCCAAAAACTGTGCAACGGGACACGACTCTGAGTTCGTGCTCTACACAGATATGCCATAGAGGCGGACATAATGACTGGATGTGGTATTGGGGAGTCTGTGTGTATACCACGCATACCATTGAATCCGAGCCACTGTCTGTTTCCATTGAAATGATTGCAAAGTCCCGTCAGAGTCTATTTCGCAATGACGTTAACTAAGTCCAAAGGGAGACTTTATCTAACGCAGGAATTCAAGTTAGCGAAACCAAGTTTTTCTCACATGGTCAACTGTAGTTTACTTGCTCAAGAGTCAGATGTTTCAACTGATTGTTCTTCCATGACCCTGAAGGACAGACAGCTAATGTAGTGTATTAGCTGGAGGCATTTGTTTAACACTGTAATAATAATGGTGTTTTCTACTATTCTATAATTTCTAATTATAGTATTAGTAATATACTATAATTGATATTTTGGAATACCAAGTATAATAGAATTTTTGATTCCGTCAAAGACGGGTACATTTGCTAGTAATACAATATAGCCAAAGCAGTGACAAGTAGTTTTCTGCTGCAAGATTTTGAATCAAATGCTTTAGAACTTAAAAGTTGTTCCGGGTTGGTTTATGCCATGCTATTAACTCATTACATCTTACTCACTTGTTATTAACAACGTTTTTATGACTGTATCTGTCAATCAAAATTAAAAATTCTGGTATTTTTCTGTTGTCAATAACTAATATAGATTCCAGTTAACAAAAAAAAATCCATTAGTTGTGCAATCCGTAATTGTGTGGTATTTACTTATACTGGGGTAAATTAAAGTCTCCACACACAAAAAAGAAGTTTTTTTACTGTAGAGTTTTCTGGCTTCACTGTTTACATCACTATTTATAAGCATACCCAAGTCCTTTGTCACCTTATAACTACTCCTCTCCACTCTATCTCACATGACTTATATTCTTCAGTCAACGTCCTCCACTCCTTCCTTTGGGTATGTCTCCTTTCTTCATTTTATTATGTAAATCTCCAGTCATTTTGTAACTTTAATTGAAATTCGTATTGTAAAAGTTTACCTGATGACGAACAGGAAGTGTTCGAAACGCGTAAAATAAAAAGCCTTTTTTTTATGTGGGGACTTCGATTTATCCATTTAACCCAATAGAGATCCAGTATTACCCAATTGATAGCACCGACTTGAAAACTATAATAATATAAGCTTATTTACGATTAGCACTTATTCTATAATCCTCAGTCATTGAATATTTTTCCAATTTTTCTGACAATTGAATTTGCAGTGTTGTTTTGAAATTTTGTTAAAAACGTGAACTATTTCATGATTTCAGCCCGTAGTTTACTTAATGAGATCATAATTTTTTTTTTCTTTTTACTTTCTAATGAATTAAAGTATTAAAGCTGACATAATGTATATATTGCAAAGGAATTGTTTACATTGAAGTATTCGCACTAACAGGAGCACCGTAGTTGGTAACTGGAGTGAGCTAAAAGCCAAAGCTTCAATCCTCCGAGAATTCCTTTAACATGCCTCCACATTCCTCTCGTCAAACGTTTTTTTTTTCATCCCACCCCCGCATTGCTGTCGTTCCTTTCTCAAAACTATTTTTCAAAAAGTGAAATCATTTTTAACTGGTTAAATCGTTCACTGTTGAAATAATTCCAGAGAGTGTTTTCTTCTCTTTTAGTAAACTTTCCAAACAATTCATGTTTTTTTTTCACTTGAAAATACAACATTAAAAGATTATTCTTTTAAGAGAATTAAATATTTATTTTAATTATACTCATCTTTTATCTTGATATAAATTTCATAGATTATTTTATGGCTGATTTTGACCTTTTTAATGAAAATCTTGAATTCTCATATGTTTTGTATGAATTCATCCATTTATAATACTAGTAAAGGTGCATGTAAAATCGAATTCAAATTGTTCATATAATAAAAAATTATATATATATAATATATATATATATATATATTAAAAAAATAATAACAATATAATGGAAAATTAATAAATAGGAACGGAATGTCAAGTAAAGATAAACTTACGAACTTAAGACGAACTTAAAACAATAAAAGTTTAACTACCATGTAACTTCATGAAATTAATGGACAAACATAAGGAATCTTTGTACTTGTCTTTTCAGTGTTATAAACAACATAATACTGACGTACTATTAAAATAGAACTAATTATTACTTTTATTTACGGTTAGTATGAATAAAACAGTCATAGATCAAACCACAATATGAAATGTAGGCAAAAAAAAACTAAGATCTTTGAACCGTAACAACGGGCTTCTTCAGAGTCAAAAACCTCTGACTCTCCAGAAAAATTACAAAAAACAGGTTTTTCACCCTGACAAAGACCGCTTGTTACAGTTGATAAATCTTAGTTTTTTTTCCCCATTTTACATTGTGATTTGATTATTGATTGTTATTTCATGTCTTTATTGTGGAATGTTGTTATCGATTAAAGCAGTCATGGGTTATCTATCACATTATAAGATGCATACTCATCATGAATAATCCTTCCTGATAGCTGACCTAGAAGTAAAGTTATAATGATATCCTATTAGTATTGATAATACCACAGAAATTTTTAATAGAATTTAAACTTTCTGAACCATATAGCTACATAAATTGTTCACTTCACTTGCACACATTGAGAACAACTTCGTCTTCAACTATGCGTTGACCGAGATCATCTTACTTGTATATCTATATTTTATTTTCCCATTTAGTCTCTAATTGGGGGGCCAGGCTAGCTCAGTGGTTAACGTACTCGCCCCTGAACTCATAGGACCGGGGTTCGATCCCTACCTGGTCCTCGTTTTATTCATGCAGGAGGTGAATAAATCTTAGCACGTCGTCCCTCGGAGAAGGACGTTAAACCGTCGGTCCCAAGCCTGTACGATGTCAGGTACTCGTTAAAGATCTCTACTCAAAATACATTTGAGGTAGGCAAAATTTAGGACTCCCACTGTAGAATCAATCTTCATTGTGTGGTATCACAAAGGACCAATGCTTGGCCTACGTGTGTTCCCTTGTGGGACTGCCACTGCAACCTAACCTAGTCTCTAATTGCTACAGTATAATATATATTTAATATATTTACACATTCATATTTGTTTTATAATTTGATTTTTAAATTTTTCTTCACTATGTCATCGTCATTCCTATCTTGGTGTTTTCTCTTTTGTTAATGACATTTTCAGTGATTTAAACAAATGAAATGTACAGTAAGTAGTTTGTTTGCTTATAACAGGCTTGTTTTATGTTTAAATATATCTAATTTTTCTGTTATTATCAGTTTAACAATAAATATTATTTTAACTTTGCCAATCCCTTAGTAATCTATGAGCAGGTTTGTGTCCGTATAAACAAATAAAGTGATGAACAACTAAAGTGACAATAAAAAAAAGATTAAAATTAATGAAACATAAATAAATATAAAGAAAGTTTTAAGAACTAACCTATAAACAGAGGAGGACTTATTTAAACCACTGACATTAGAAAAAAATACCTAAATACGGAAAAAATAGAGAAATCGATAACAAAATGAAAAAAAAAAGGTTAAGCAGAATCTAAAAACTTAAAAAAAATTTCCAGTACGTAAAGATATATAATATTTAATCGATAATAATAATAACAACATTGTTGAGACTCTGTGAAGATAAAGTTCTTTCTAAAATGTTAATGAAAAGTAGAAAACGTAAAGGTCAAGATTAGTTAATTATAAATTAAATTATAAATTAAATTATTATTATGTATTTTAAGTTGTAAAGTTATACCTATTAAAGTAATTAAAAAATTGTTCCAAACAGTTGGGAAAAGTTATTTTAGGCGTTAAATTCTTACGTCAAGGTCTCAAGGTTTCCTTTAGTCATAAATAAGCAGTAGAATTTCACCAAATTTTTCAAACAAGATTCTCAATCAAGTCAAATTTGGTTCTTTTTAATTTATTCCAACTGTTATTTGTTAAATTAGATTTGTTAGTACTTTCCATTCAATAATACGATAGTTTAACAATAAAAGAAATAATGAGAGCGTTCTTAACGGACTTTGATGTTATTGTACTTATTAAAACGAATTTTAACAAACATCTGTGTAATTATTTGCTGTATGCATACATCTGTCTCTTTTACTACCTGTCGCACTCAGACAGTTTTCTTAACTTTCCCTCTCCCTCTAACTCACTATATTTATCAATATGTTTGTTCTTTCCTCCCTGTAAGTGTATGTGTGTGTGTGTGTGTGTGTGTGTGTGTGTGTGTGTGTGTATGTGTGTGTGTATGTGTATATAAAAAGATTTCACATAAACACGTGAAATAACAATCAATGATCAAACCACAATAAGAAAATGGGAAAACAAGACTAAGATCTTTCAACCGTAACAAGTGATCTTCGTCAGAGTCAAAAACCCAACTGTGTATATGTGTGTGTCTTACTGTCTGTCACTCTGTGTGTGTGTGTGTGTGTGTGTGTGTGTGTGTGTGTGTGTGTGTGTGTGTGTATGTGTGTGTGGGGGGGTGCGTGTGGGGGGTGCGTGCGTGTGTGTGTGTGTGTGTGTGTGTGTGTGTGCGTGTGTGAGTGTGTGTGTGTGTGCGTGTGTGTGTGTGTGTGTGTGTGTTGTTGTGTGTTTGATGTATGTATGTATGCGTGTAAAAGAGAGAGAAGGTGATAGAGTGATGGAGAGAGAGCAAAAGCTGGAGAGTTAGAGTGAAAGAGTTATGTAATTTTATGAATTGGCTATCCTAAATCACTTGATTAATCCCAGAAATTTAAAATGTAAACATTTCTTAGTTAGATATATAAAAAGATGAAACATCTTTTTACACCTTTCAAAAAAAATAAATTATACTTAAAACGAAACAGAGCTAAGAAAAATTAAATGGCATAAACTATAAGTAAATAACTAATGATTAATGCAACCAGTAATCAAAAGAAGTGTTAATTCGATATAAAATTTTTAGTAATGTTCTATGTTATCTATAGCAAGATAAAGTAATACTAGTATTGGATTTTTATAATGAATATATTACATAAAGAGGTACATGTAGTAAAGTGTTGTGATATTCAGTTATATTGCTAAATGGTGAAGTTTTTTTTTAGATACATTTAGTGGAGAGATGCGTATCGACTATACGTTAAGTAGATTTACACTGAAAACAAAACTATTTGCTTAAATGTCGACATCTATAACCACTGAAAGCAGCGGTGAATCCACAGACTTGTGTATCTAAATCACCCGTAAATGCAATAGTGTTGTCGAAGCTATGATTAACTGCGTGCCATGTTATTCTGGTAAATTGGTAAACTGCAGAAGTGAAAGCAATTTATACACTTTTTTTAAAAAAAAAATGGTAATACAAATATGATTATTTTGTTCAAGATGAACAGGATTTTTTTTAAAATGTAGAACAGTAAACAAATCAAAAATTTATCCATGGTATATTAACAGTTTAGACTTACTATAGAGAAGTGATTGCTAACTCACAAGTTGATTGTAATTGTAATGTATTAATGGAGCAATGACAAGGAAGAAATTATTTTTCTTGTAACCAGAATTATTATTAAAAACTCAAATATGCAATTTTTTAATAGAATTCTCAGTTTTTACAGATATATAGGCTCTTGCGATAGTTGAAATTTTGTGTAATATTTGCTAATATTAATTTATTATCAAGTTTTCATTCTTCTATAATTAGCGGATTTGCGTTAAAAAACATCTCTGAAAACATAAGTTTATGAAATTTTTGTTATGAAATTTTAAAAAAAATTTATTCTTAAACTTACCCCCAGATTGCTACTGTATGGCTTGTATCTTCTTCACAAACTTTCACATTCTCAAAATTTATAAATCAATCAGAGTTTTAAAATTTTTTTTGAGAACTATTCATTACTTATAATCAAGTTTAAAAATACTATTGAATTATTGTGTTACAAACAAAAATATTGCTTAAAATAACTGGCAGACTATTTTGTTATAATATACTGTATTAAAGTGTTTTTTATGAAATTACTCTTATTATTGTTCTATTACTTGTTCAAGAAGGATTACTGTAGATTTTGAAGGGATCTACATTATACACATTGTCACTCTTTAAAAAGAGTAGGTATAACCATGCGTACAGATTATCATTATTAGGTTGTTAATTAATATTATGAGTGTTATTCAGTACTTAATTCTAGAGAATAAACAGTTTACAGAACGTAGGGCGAGCACATTAATTTTTGGAATTCAAATTGTCTTCACTGCAATGATAAGCCCTGATCAGCTGGTAGTTCAACTATTGTATTTATAATTTTAAGACGATTACACTAGAAAACTTGACATCAGTTGAATTTTTGGAACAATTGCACAAAGGAAAGTAGGAATGACATGATTTTGTAAAAATAAACTGTTTTTTGTTTTTCGTCTGACCAATTTGTGTCTTTTTAAGGGCACTAATATAAGACTGTTAATACAATAGTGGACGTTATGTAGATTCTTAAAATAGAAAGCTCATCAGTATTTCTCATTAAATTATTTTTTCCATTCCTCCCCTCTAACGTTTTTGTTGCTGAGAACAAAACCTTTGTTTTTGTTTGCCCTTTACTGATAGCTGTGACTGATGATTAATATTCATTTTGTTTAGGATTTCTCTTTACAGGTTGGTGACTGTCAGATTTGTTGAACATAAAGTAACTCTTCTCTGTTTGAAAGAATATCACTATACCATAATTTTCTCGTTAGGTTTCATTTTCAATCGCTGCACTTGCAGCAAATTTGGGACAATATTATAAACCTCGCTACCTATTATAAACCAGAGGCTTTTTCTGGAATAGGCTGCAGCACACTCATCACTGCAACGACATATTAGTTTACTACTTTTAATATCCATTTTCAAAAGTTCTTGATATAGCCTTATGGGTTTTATCGTATCTTATGTTTTTGCCATGCTATTATATAATATCACAATACTCTATAGTAAGAAGGAATAAATTATACAGAGATATTCTTTCTGATCTTTTAAAATCTTTCAGCAGCACCAGCTCATGAATTTTGTTGAAAGTATTTTAAATACTTGTAAGAGAGATTTACGAATGCTAATAATATACAGGTGTTCCAAAAGAAACAGTGCACTGAACACAAGAAAGGATATTTATACATTGAAAATGTTTAAATGTATATCTTTTTTGAAAACACCATCACATCTGAGTGTTACATTCATAACATCCTGGAGCCATTTTTTGATCAACTGACGCAGCAAGAATAGCAACAAGGCTGGTTCCAGCAAGATGGTGCAACTGCACATACGGCTCGTGTCAGTATGTCTGCAGTTGGTGATGTCTTTGGGGATCGTGTGATCTCTCCTGGTTTGTGACCACCTCGATCACCTGATTTAACACCTCCTGACTTTTATTTGTGGGGCAAATTGAAAGGCTCAGTGTATGCAGACAATCCTCGAACTACGGATGAACTGAAGCAGAAAATAACAAGTGTTATTCAAAACATCAAACCTGATGAACTTGAGTGTATTTTTCAAAACACGCAGCGTCGCGCTCGTTTATGTCTGCAGGTGAATGGCGCACGCTTTCAACAGTTATTGTAGATCATATCTTACTGCACGAGTCAACCCTCAATCGTACTTTAGTTGATAAGGTATTGCATTTGTGAATATTTGCAATAAATAGTATGTTTCTGTGAGTTTTGTTTCTTTGGGTTATTAGCATATACCTACTGCACTGTTTCTTTTGGAACACCCTGTATATGCTGAGGTAATATATAATAACATCCATTAGTTTTTTTCTTTTTATACCCATTTTTTTTTTAATTTGTGTGAGCTAGATTAAAGCTGTCTTGCTGTTTATGATTGATTTTAATTTTTGCCATCGTAATTTCTAGTGCCGCTGCTTTTAATATATTTTAGACGGTTCACTTTAGGTTTTTGGGGTTCTTTAATACATATATTGGGATGCTCAATATTTCATAGAGCAGTAAAACCTACAAAGTCAAACAACTTCAGGAGTCATTTAGATATAAATCTTGTCTAAGGATATCGGCCCAATAGGTTAAAAATCGTTAACCCTTCATTGTTGTTAAGGTGCATATCAGGACAATTATTTTTACCATTTTATCAAACTATTATTCATTTAATTTTATGATACTTTAAAACAATTCACTGCTCTACAATTTGGTACATAATTTTGGATAATCTTTCTTCTTGGAATACTAATTTTTTTTTCTTCATTTAACGCTTTTGCCGAATCTATTTCCTGCACTGTAAGCTAACTTTGAATTAGGATTTTAGAAATCTGCAGGAATAATGGTATATTTCATTCTGAAAGAATAAATTCAAAAGCAGATGGCTAAAAGAGAACTGCGTTATTTTACATTTTATAAAGTATTACAAACATCCTTTGTCGTACTAACAGAAATAGCATTAGTATATTGTGAAATATTTTGTAAATATAATGATTTTATATATAAATCATCAAAAGTGATAATGTAACCAGAAATAAATTTCTTTGAATTAGGCTAAATTGATCATTCTTTCTGTAGGCTGTTATTGTATTTAGAATAAGTTAGATAGAAACTGGAAGAGTGGAGGCTGAATTTCGTATCGCCAAGAGGAATGAATTAAGCGATGAGAAAGAGAGAGAGAGAGTGAGAGGAGAGTGTATTGGGAAATGTACGGTATACGAAGATAGTATCGAACTGAAAACAGTGGGTTAATTTCAATTACTGCTTCCCATCTGGCAAAGAAAAGAGGCCATGCTACATGCACTACACGCCATACACCATCAGAATTGGATTACTTGCAGGGCAAAAGGTTTTACATTTCTCTCTTTCCTTCTCCACTTATGTCGTAAGAGAGGGTTAGATTATCTGACCCTTTCCCTTTATCTATTGTCCTTTAGTCGATCACTGGATTATTTCTTATTCAGTCAATACTCACAATAGGCCAACCCAATTTTATACGGAGATTACATGCATCACTGTCTTCTTTACTCTGAATTAATATCACGCTGTCATGGTTTTTCCACGACAAAACTTAAATTCAGAGTAAAACATAGTATCTGCTATTTTAATACGTACAATAATATTGATTCAATCACTTTACTTACCATGGAATATTAGAAAGATGTTACATATTTGACTATCATTCAATAGATAACAAAATACAAAGAGATTTACACAATTCTATTAAAAAGAACCACAGTTTAATAAAAGTTTAATTTTATGTTCGTATTAAAAGTTTAAAACAGTTTACTGCTTTTAATTGAAAGCTGTAGATATGTTTTACTGTCCTGAATGGACATTTTGCACACAGTAATGTAAATTGTAACATTTTTTGATAACATTCACAAATTTGTAACTGAAACATTAAATGGTTAATTTTAAATACTAATTTTTACTACTTTTTCAACCGTTGTTCACTTTTAATAATTTCTTGTATTATCCGAATCATAATAGTGTGAAAGCAAAATAAGGCTTGAATAAATGTACAGGAAAAATATTAAAATATTTGACATTTTAGATTCTAAATATTTGAAACTTTGAGGTTTTAGGACTTTTGGTGAGAGATTGATTAAAATTAACTGGAATTTGGAGAATTTTATATACGTGATATAACAGGAATGAAAAAATAGATGGCATGCCTCGATAAGATTTAAACGTTAGGCATTCTCCAAACACTCACAGACCGTAAAATCTCTTACGTGATACAATCATTGAGTTCAATTTTACTACACCTCATTCTATACTATTGCTTATGGTTTTATGGCAACTGTATTAATGACCTGTACGCCCCCAAAGATGATCTGAATTAAATTAAATATGTCATTAAAAACTGACTTAGATAAATTACCTACATGCTTATCAATCTTATAAAAATAAGTTACTATTGTTTAAACAAGTACTGATCTCAAATAACCTATTATTTTACAACATAATTGTATATCATTTACACTAAAACTACAACGACCTTTTTATTTTAGATTAATAATAACAAATCACTAACAGATGACATTTACTTCGACTTTCTTATTACTTTACTATAAGTAAAGTATAGTGATCGTGAAAAAATTCGATCTCGAGATTTTGACGGAATTACATGTTTTGAGGTCCCAGAAGTCGTTTTATGACGTTTTTACGATGATGTCTGTGTGTGTGTGTGTGTGTGTGTGTGGGTGCGTGTGTTAGCATTGCTTGTTACCACGCTACGGTCCAGAATCTTTGATGGATCAAGTTGATATTTTACACAAAAATGGGCCTCATAAAGACGAAGATCCCTATTGTTTGGGAAGAATTATGCATGATGGGAAAGTCACTTTTTTTGCCAAAAACCGTTTTTTTAAAAACATTTATTTCTCTTAAACTGATAACTCTACAGTTTTGAAAGTTTGACATTATCTTTGAGATTACAAATGGAACAAACGAAAAATATATTCAGAATTTTAAATCAACAGGAAATATTTTTTTTTGAATAAAATGTAAAAATTTTGACTTATAATTCAATCTCAAACCTTGTGAGAGCGATACAAGCCATACTGTTTGATGGATCAAAATGAAACTATGCCTAAAAATAGAACATTATTTGGAGAATGAGTTGAGATTTTTTTTTCGAAAATTACATTCGCGAAAGGGGCGTTACAGTAGGATTTGTGTTTTCAGAAAATGTTTTTTGACGCTAAACGGCTCGTTAAAAAATAATGAAAATTTGACCAAAAATGGAACAAAAAATTAACAATTCACAAAAAAGAAATCATGAAGTTTCAATTACGGGAAAGTGCAATAACGATATAAAAACTCTTTGTTTATCCTAGACTAAGAGATCACCTGCTATACTTGTCGAATTTTTTGTATTTTTTTACATTGTTTACATTGACTTAGAAATTTTTTGAGCGAATTCACTGAGATAAAATTGATGTTTCTAATGGAAAAATGAAAATATATTATTGACTTATAAGAGATGTAAGAGGAATAATATTATTACATGTAAAAAATCACCGCCAACGAACATAAATTAATTTCCTCTGTCTTCCATGGTATGATGGATTTGTCTCATAAACTGCTTTAATAAATCTATATATTGCACTCTTGAGCAAAACTTAATAACAGTTATAGTTTCTTCATCTTTGTGAATTGTAGTATCTTACCATGATATTGAAATGTGAGGAATGGACTCTTTCCTCAAGAAAGAGGATTTATATTTGTTGACGAATATCCAGTTTTTTCACTATTCTAGTCTAATAGTTGATATTTATTATTTTCAAAAATTAGAAACATCCAGCTATAAAAGCTTTATATTATACTGAATAGCCGATTTTGACATTGAATGGAGTATGGAAAACTTGATAATTACTATAATTTGTTTTCTCAATATACATTCAAAGCAACCTTATAACAGAGTACAGCAGCATGAAAAACGTAACACTCGCTCAGAGTAAATTTGAATATACGTTTTTTGACAGATGAAAAGAAAAGCAATTTTTATTGAATAGATTTTTTTAGACAATTCCTGTTATTTACATGTTTTGTGCAACTTTGTTTCCAAAAAAATTAATGTTTTCATTCTCCATTTAATCATATCCCATTTAGATGTTTACGTTATGTTTAAATGAGACGTTATGTTTTATATACTCAAGAAATTTGACATTAAGTTACTTATAGTAAAGTAGAGTGTAGGCCACTCAAGATTTTTTTAAATTTGTAATACAAATGACATGTTTTGCCATCACAAGCAAAACCATTGAAAGTAGCAGGACTTTACTTGAATGGATCTTGTCTTTCACATAGTTAACTTTATGTTTCTTGTTCTACAGTTGACAGCAGTGAATTTTTTTTTCTCTTTGGCTCAGAAAGGGGAAAAAAAAATTTTTAACAAAGAAGCTTTCCTTTCAACAAACAAATATTTTTTTGTTTTTTATAATAGTTTTGTATCTTATGATTGAAATATAAACATGTATTATTTATCTGAATTATGAGAAATTCTTAAGTAAAAAAACAATATACATACAATATTCCTTATATATTTCCGAATAACACCAGATATTTCTGCTAGTTAAAACTCTACTTGATTGCAAGTAATTGGAAATTAATAAATAATCGTAATGTATAATCTCAATGAGCATGATGAAAGGATTCACTTATGTTGGGGCTAATACTCAAATACAGATAATGGTATTATTTGGCTTGATGGTTGTTTGCTTGAAAGAGACCTTTTAAACGAAGTAAATGTCCCTCTGACATGTATAAAAATGACTTTTTGATGAAAGGTTGGCATCGGTACTATTTATAGATTGATAAACAGGGTTTTTTTTTTATGATACTCAATAATGAAAGGAATGATGGATAGGTTAACTGATTAGAATGAAAGGATATCAAACAGTTCATCATTTACTGATATAGCTGCCTTTTATACCTTTCAGGTTATAACACAAGCAGGTTAAAGTAGGAGTGCATTGTATTCAGTGTGAAATAGAATCCGTCAATAGCAGATGACGATATATTCTAATATATTGATCAATTACTGTTTCTATTTTGAATTACACAACCTATGTCATGAATAAGCAAGCCTTAATCACATTAAAAAACACGCAGACATATATTGGTCTGATGATAGTTCACCAGTTAGAGATTTATTACATAAACTAAATATTTATGAAGAATAAAGCCACCTACATAAATAAGAATAGTGTTGACTTACCTACAATGATTACTGAGGGTTAAAGCGTACTTATAATCTTAGATTAATTTACGAAATAGTACAATCACGTTATTTATAACAAACATCTAATTACACGATCTGGACTTCAAGAACGTTACAATTGCTCAGACAGTAAAAATAAATAAACCATACTACCTTATACGTTTATTCAAAGTTCATAACTTTAAAATATATTAACAAAAACAGACAAGTAGATACTTTGAAAAATCACTGATTTCAATAGTATTGAATGACTTGTTTTTGTTCCTTTAGCTACATTGTGCTACAAGAAAATAATTTATAGTGATTTTTATATATTAATTTTTAGATAGCTAGTTAATTTTTAACCGCTAGTTAAGTAATGGCTTTCTCTGTAAGTTTCTTTATATTAAAATTAAAAATATGTGTTGTATATTGTCTTAAGTTTGAGCCAGTATTCTGATATGAACGAAGTAGAGTGTTTTGCAAATATTCACAGAAATATAGTTTTTGTTTTATTTTCCTTTTAATTTATTATTCTCCGGCAGTTTTGTTTTTCCTTTAGAAGAATAATATCTCGTTCTTTTCTGCAATTAATAAGACAGTAAATTGTATTTAATCTCTTCGTGTTATCAATAAACCCATCATTTTCAAAAAAATGAAAAAAAACACAATATGCTTCTCATGGTATGAAACAGAGCAAAATATTGCTGAGGAAACATACTTGAGAATATCATTAGTTTGTGTGTGCCCCATGGAATAGAACTTAAGTAAACCTGAAGGTAAAAAGAAATATATCTCTACATAATTTATTTTTTCTGGGTTATACATTAAGTACTATTAAGTATATAAGTAGTGGAAAAAGTTATAAGTAAAAAGAATAAAAGTATAATGTCTATATCATGGATATAAAACAACATAATATAATTGTATTTTTTTTATATAAAACAACCCCTGCCCAATCAAATTTCAACTAAAGGTAAACCAAAACAAACATAGATACTTATAGTTTTTGATTTCTAGTTCAACCGTTATAAGGAGAGAGAAGGAATGAAGTATAAAGGACGCGCAAAGCAACGGATGGAAACAGAGTGACACAGATGAACGATTAAGGAAAACAAATTATAACTCAATCAAGAAAGAAAAAAAAAACAAGCAAGAATGCGCATGAAATCGTGCGTACAAAATATCTAATGGTAAAAAAAAAAGAAAAAACAGCGCAATGAACAAAAAATAAAAAAAATGAAAAAATAATATTAAATGAATTCAAATAAAATAAAAACATAAATGAATAAAATGTTCACTTGGAAAGAAATAAAGATAGTTCTCCTTTTTAAATTTGGATTAAGAGGAACTGGTAAATTCAGAAACTAAGTAAGTAGGTTCTTTAAAGCTTTCCGTTGAGTTAGTATGGATAGTGACGAGTGCAATGCGATTGCAATGGTTAAGGACTGAAGCTGGATGACGGCTCATACGAAAGTTAAGTTTAGGACATGCCTGACTCAAGAAGAACGTCTTTACATTCCATCCTTTAAATACAGAGCTATACTTTTATACGTTCGGAACAAAGTACCGTGCATATGTGTCTGAAGAGATATTAGGTTTTGGGCTATATGTGAGACAACTTAGACGCTAGTGGGCTTGTGGACTTGCTAGTTGTGTGGATATATTTCTCTAAATTCCTATAGGAATATTAAGTACCATATTAGAATGATACAGGTATATGTAAGATGAGTTAAAAAGTTTTGGAATGTTACTAGATGTGAGTAGAAAACAAATAGGGAAGTCATTTTATAGTGATTCCAAGTTTATGATTGCCTAAAGAAGTAGTCTGCAATAAGGTTAGAAGATTCAACTGGGAGAAGAACAAAGGAAAGAAGCTGAAGTGACAGATACCATTGAAGAAAGTCATATTCTTATTAGTAATGTAGAGAGATAATATATCTCTAGAAATTTGTTATTAACTTATGATAGAAATCAATACCACTTAAGTCGCTATTGAAAATACGGTAGATTCTAGGACTAATATGAGAATATATGAGGACTTATATGAGTTTTCTGAGGACTTATATGAGAAAACTGAGGTCTAAATATAAATGCTGACTAGGGGGATTGGTGAGAACCAAATTAATTATGTTACCTGTGTTAAGAGTAATGTTTATACGAAAAAATTTGACGAAAATGCTGGAGATGTTATGAGAAAAGGAATAATAGAAGGTTTTAACACGGGTAATAAATACTTTTAATTCATAACAAATGTGAGGCCAGATGAAGAAAATATCTTGAATTAAGCTATCTACGATAAATACTGACCTCAATTACATGAATAAGATGAATGGTTAAAAATGATCTTTCTATACATTTATGTGCTTTACAAATCGTTGATAGTCTTTTATTTATTAGTATGATTTAGATTAATATCTATATTTAATACGTTATTTTTATAAAGCAGATGGCTTACAACAGGAAAATTTATTGTTCTTTTGTAGACATTAAGACAGTAGATAAATATTTTTTAGAATTCTTTTGAATCATATTCACTAGGAAGCTTGATCAGGAATATGAACAGTTAATTTAACTATCTGTTTTGTTATTGTTGTTACAACATGTTCTAAAATTATAAAACAAATGTAGTTAGCATGGTCGTTTAAAATAACTAGTAGATACTTAAAAAGTATGGTTCTATTAAGAGGGCCAGGGCAACCCAGTAGCTTGCTTGCTTGCCTATGGACTAGTACTGGGATTCCGTACTCACTGAAATCCTCGATTTATTTATACAGAAGGTGAAAAAGTCTGTGCCCCTTGTGCCTCGGGGAGAGTGCTAAGCAGTCAATCTCAAGCCTATATGACAACAAGTATTCGGTAATAATCCCTACGCTAACTAAACTTGAATTCGGTAAAGTCTAGAAGTCACAATTTAGAGTCATTAGGGTGACACAATGACTCAGACACTGGGGTATTCACACTTGGAATAATATTAAATCACGTTACCTATCGAACCATGAATAGTGAAGACCGAAAGTGTCCACACATTATTGAGAGAATCGCTAGATTCATCACATATATAGAGCCATAGAATATGAATTTCATTGATAATTAATTTAAGGTGTAAAGCAAAAATTTCATATTAGCCTTTGATTTTACTTATTACTATTTTAATACATGCAACTTATTTATATACTTTACTTGCTGATCTACCCGGCTTTACCCGGGAAACAATTTAATTCCAACTCTAATAATAAATTACATATAACGAAAACAATTTAAATATTCTATAGTTCCGTTACACTTAACTTTTTTGAGATAAACGAAATTAATACAGAATTATAATTATAGATTACGCAAAAAAGATATAATCTAAAACT
The DNA here is from genome assembly GCA_026182355.1 of Hermatobates lingyangjiaoensis. Classification (NCBI taxonomy): domain Eukaryota; kingdom Metazoa; phylum Arthropoda; class Insecta; order Hemiptera; family Hermatobatidae; genus Hermatobates; species Hermatobates lingyangjiaoensis. The sequence goes on from JAPFBL010000037.1 coordinate 89,614, forward strand.
GATTATAAATTACACATTGTCTAATAATATTGGTAGTTGATAAATTAGATTAAACAAATAATAAAAAGAATATTTTTTCCGAACAATACATGAAGAAATGTAGAAAGAAGTCTTAGCTCATTAAATGTGATATGTCATATCTGTTAAATATAGTACGAATTTTAAACCCAAGAATCGTTTCAATTAGGAACCAGTTAGTTGAAGAGACTAAACCATATCACATTACATTTGATTAAATAATTTCAATTTAAAGGCTTCACACAGTTTTAAATGTTTAATTAAAATGATATTAGTAAACAATATTGTCTCTTAAAAGTTTGAATAACAATATTTTGATGAAATATTAATTGTTTATGAAGAAGCATTGTATTGAAAAGTGTCAATTGAGTTCTAAATGTTAAATTCTACGTACATTTCTTCATTATGTAATGTTAAAAATAATTATAATAGGAACTGTATTTATACACACAATATATACAGTAATTAAGTTTTGTATATGTACATTTTGATTTGAATATTTCTTCATCAATTTTTTATGCTGTATATATTCCCTTATATGTTTTACTGATTTAGACATTCATAAACGTCTTCTAGTTAGATATCATCGATATATATAATAACTTATCATTTTGCCTATATGGAGTAGGGCCGCATACTAATTGATAATAATTAAATATTTTAAACAAACGAATTAATCAATCAGAAATAAATAAAGAAGCCTTACAATTATTAAACTTAAACAAAGTACTTTAACTATTCTTTTAGGATTAGAATTAATGGTTCAAATACTATCATTGTTATTCGTAATACTATCATGCATACTTAAAGTTAATAAGTTATTATTTAACGCATAACTTACTTTAATTCTTAAAGCAAGTTAAACCAATTAGGTAAGAAAAGTTTATGGTAAACTATTACCAATAACTAAAGCTTTGTTAAAGTTAATAAGAAACCGATATAAAATTACAGTAATTGTCTTTAATATCGCTCTGAAAATAATAATAAAATTTCTAGTACCTAGTTATTTCCAATTGAACAAAGGATGTGAAAATATTATAAGTTGACTATTCATAAGGAATAACCTACCTGCTGCCACCATTACCAATTAAGGTCAAAATGTAAACAAACAGGTTATACAGCAAACCTTATCTATTATGATATTTTTGGGATATTACCTGAACCACAATTCTGATTTTTAAAAAAAATTACATAAACATTCCCTGGGATATATCTAATAATTTTCTAAATTTTACGGTGATTGGTTTATGGTTTTTGAATATATCGAGTACAAACAGACATAAATTCATTTTTATATATATTTAGATTTATATTTTTATTTTTAAATATTCTAAAATATAATAATATATATAATTTAAAACATTTAAGCATTTTTAAATCCAAGAAACTAAAGACATCAATTTTTTACTATATGTTATAAAATTTTATATTTTTTATTGTAAGACTAGAAAATGTATCAAGAACTAATTTAATGCATATTTTATTTTTGAAAATTCACAGTAATTTTGAATTTTGTTTTTATCTGTGCATGGATTGTACACATTACAATTATCATTGTTTTTTTTTATTCTGAGTAGGTTCAATAGTTTCTGTTTTAATGAGGCATTATGAAAAGGAAGAACATTCTTGAAGTTACTTCATTTTGTTTTTTAACAGTTATCCCAATTTGATGCATTTTTTTGTTTATTGAACAATTTTTCTAAATGTCATTGGAAAAACTGGAGAACAAATTACTTTAACAAATTTAATATAAGCAGAATAAAAACTGAGAATTTTTGACTGTTTTATCATTTTTTTTTAAGGATTTCTTCAAAGGGTACATAGATTTCAAAAAGATTTATATTCAATAGTGTAATATGATGCTAGTCTACGTTCTTATTAAGTCACTATTCAAAGGCTTTATTCTCTAATGTCAATAAGTCAAACGTGTTTTTTTTTTCTCTCTCAGGGAAACCGTCAAAGCTTATTAGAGGAGGTCGAACATCACAGTTATAGGTCGGTGCTAAATGTCACTTGGTCACGAAGCTCCCTTTATTTGTAGTTTCTAATGTTTCTCTCCTTTTCCTTCTTAGCTACTAAAACTCAGCACTCTCTTCATCACTCTTCTCAGACAAATAACCCCCAAAGAGGCTAATTAAAACGCTAAGAGTAGCTAATGTCTTTTCCTTTAATAAAACGCTTGATTATGTCTAAATTTACGACAAAGAAAGTTTTCCTGTATATTAATTAAATTCTATTTTTTTTTTATTATGAATTACAATATGCTATTTACTATATTTTACAATTAATTACACCTTTATAATATGAAACTATTATATTAAATCAATGATAAATTACTGTTCCTATTAATTTTGAATGCCAAAGTTGATGACATTTCTTTATTAAATTCCTACCATTTATCTTTTACTGTCAATATGTTTCAATATTTTCCTGGAGTCTATCTTCAGAACGAGAATGATTCCCAACTGTTTTTCTTTAAAGTCTTTCTTTAAACTGTTAGCAGGATTAAAGTTTATTCATACCTGGGTATTGAATGACCCAGGGGTCACTGTTAATCCCTGGGTTGGTCCATTTAACTTTGAGTAGATCCAAAGAACTTTAAAATTTTATGAATAATTTCTAATTGTATGTTGATATTCAAGGGCGTGTGGTGAATTTTGTGACTGGGGAAGCAATAGTTGATATTTGTTTTTCATATAGTTAGATATTTCATTAAAATGAATATATTTTATAATATGGTTACTTTCCAAATATAAAGCTAGAATAAAACATTTCCCAATTTTTTTTAAATTTTGGTTCGACACTACTTTTCTTGGTAAAATTATTAATATTTGAATTCTGAAGGTTTTTTTTTTATATTATTTAGTGAATTATCGATGAAAGAAAACTGACATTGGTAAATTTTGATGCCTCTGTAACGACATGCATTCGCTTTTCTGGTGGAAGCAGACTGCAAGATTCCTTCTTCTCTGCTGTGTGAGTGTTACATAACAAAATATGATTTTTGATTATACACATCATACTCACAGTTAATGAACAGAAACCAAGTTAGGTGTAATTAATATTATTAGGTTTTTCCTTATCAGCGTAGGCTGTAAAAAAAATCCATGTTTTGACTTTTTATTAAAGCAGTATATCAAATAATTCTATCCAGAGGGATGCAATATCCCTATTGCTTCTTCTGTGCGGATTTTTTTCATGTCGTCAGTCCCCTGGTTGAAGTATCAGAATATATTCAGGAAATAAAAGCTGAAAGCATTAAATTCCCCATAATTTACACTGATTTTAGTGATTTCACAGAATAATAGAAGATCCATCTATAGAAAAATAAATAAAATGCTTTCATTGTTGCTTCTATAATCACAGGGGAAGCATTCCTTCCCTTGCTTCCATTGACTGCACACCTATGAATTTGATATGTGGTTTCGTTTTTGTATGTACACAGCTACAATACTTTAATTCTGTGATGTTCTCTTTCTATTTTTCTTATAGCTATCATAGCTACTACTATGATTTCTCTGATCAATTTCGTCTTAGGCATTTGCTCCATGTGCTTGTAGTTAGCTCCAGATATCTTTTAATGATATCAATACACGTTTAAAAAATATTCATGACAATTTTAATTTATTTGGACCAATAATAATAACTTTACAAGGTCAAGTATCTAATAATAATATAAAGTCTACTTTATATTTATATATAACGTAAAATCCAATAATGTTTCTTCCGTTGACAGTATTTCATGAATGCTAGTAAACCGTAAGGTGATTCATATTGATTCATTCACATACCCGTACTTAGGTTAGGTTAGGTTAGGTTACAGTGGCCGTCCCAAGAGAGAACACACATAGGCCGCAAGCCGGCCCCTTGTGATACCACAAAGAGGAATTGGGGCTATTCTCCCCCGTCACAGGTCCACTCGAACCATTTCGAGAGAACAATAAATCTAGACAGATCCCTGATACCAGTGGATGCTAAGTTCTCAAGATTGTCAAAGAAATATTCTCCTAGTGCTTCTTTCCTTCTTTGAGCCAGACCAGGGCATTGACAGAGAAAGTGAGAAATTGTCTCTTCCTCTTCCTCGTTCTGACATGCCATGCAAAAATCCCTCGCCTCCGTTCCTAATCTGGTTACCCGTACTTAAGGTATCACCTACATTCATGCTCTAGTGGTAGAGAATATGTCTCATTTCAAATAGCCTCTCCAGCTAGCACAAACAACCTCTTAGGTAACTCAACCCCCAGCTATGAATAAACGACTGTTACTATAAAATATTGTAATACTATAGATGTACATTTATAATCGTGTGAAGTAAAAGAAGGAGCTCAAAGAATCACGTTCAACCAACAAACATTTTCTGCTAAGACAGAGGTTAAAAAGTTGATATTGAGTTGAGAGGTATTTCAAAAATAAAAAGTTTAAGACCTTGGAGAAAGGTAGAGGAAAGTAGTTTGTTGCGTCAAAGATATTACAATTATAAAAAATATACAATTTTAAAAAAATAAAATGAAAAACAGTATCAGCCATAAATCCATTAGATAGTGATTGATTATTATAAATCAGTGTAATTTGTATATAATACAATAATTTCGTATAATTTGATGTATTAATTTGTTATTTAATTTAGTAATTTAGTAAAATTAATAATTTAGAGCAAAAACGCAACCGTATATAGAATAAAGGGAAGAAAAACTAAGTCTCCAAACAAAATATTTTATCCAACGTTGACGCATTTCGAACAATTAGTGTTTATTGGCAGGTTAGATCTACTTCAGGTGATATAGACTCATATCTGATATCGGTCAAATATCATCAGTAAATCCACTACTATAAAATTTGATTCCAGAAAAGTTCTTGTTAAAAATTTAACAAGAGGTATTATAAAAATATAATATATAAATTTGAGGTTTTATAAAAATATAATACCTCAAATAATGATATAAGTGTGCAATTATTTACCATCCTAAAATCTTATAAGAATCAGTAATAATATTTTAAACTTATTGCACATTTTTATTTGAACGAAAATTAACAGAATCTTAATTCAGTGTTTAACTGAAAGTAGGTCTAGATTTTTTTTAAATTTTCTTTTTAGTATTTAATAAATCTTGAAATTTATTTTCACAGTTAAAATATACAGAGTCAAAGAAGATATGCATCTTATTAGTGTTTTTTTTTCTATTTTATTGAGGGTGATTACAGCATTGCGTCTTAAGAACTACTGTACTTTCCTTCCCTCTGTACTATAGTAATCCAGTTACCTTCAAAACCTTCAAGATGTTCAGCACTTTTGCTGGATTCAACTTGTTTGTACATACATTAAATGTTTGAAAACAAGTCTAAGAATAACTTTCTTTCATTTTTGACTAGTTGTTTTAATGTAATTTAAATGTTTTTTATTTGTATGAGAGAATTTTGTTTCACTACTACTATATTTTTATTTCTTTGATTCTTGAATATTTGATAACATTATCATTCAAATATGCAGCTTAACTGAAGTAATCATCAACTAAATGGCTCATTTTAAACAATACTATTCTTTACAGTTGTCACAGTTCTGTACTTACTTCACTCAATCTCCTCCAAAAATTTATTAGCTGCTGCCATGCAAAGCTTTGATGAGTACATTGTTATCTTTATCGTTAGCGGAACAGATATAAAAGTCTTCCCTTGGACGACTAGCTTGGGAATAGGTGAAACTAAAATTAACTCTAAAAGTGAGGTTCCATAAGAGAATGAAAATTTACTAGTTAGTACGAGAATTATTTTTTTTTTAATATTTGTAGTAAAAAAATATCTCCTTCAAATCTAACACTATAATTTTCCTATTGAAACACTATTAAAGATGTTATATTCAGCTATCAGACTGGTTAAATTATCAAGTGATATTCATTATTTCTTTTAAAACATGTATATGCTATATTTTAAGGACATTTTTGCATTTGTACTAATAGCTTAACTGTAATCTTATTTCTAATTTTATTCAACTGGTTAAGTAGAAATTACATTTCAAGAGTTATTAAATTACTGTTTTCAAATGTAGTTTATCTTGGTTAAAAATACTTGCAACATTAACATCTGTAGTAAGTTGGTTAGAGAAAATTTGGAAAGTGGCTTTTTGGATGACTGGAGTCACAGGTCTGTGCCAAATACAATAATCCAGTTGGAACAAGCAATCTAATTAGTAACATTTGGCTAACTGGCTTATACAACTTGTGAAGTCACCTTGTATAGTAAAGTTTGGCCAGTTAACATCATTCTGTTGTTTAATTTTACGAGTACAATCAATTATATAAGTTTATAGTTTCATTGAAGTATTCGTATATTACTGCTGATGTTTGTATACTATTGATATTATATACTAATACTCTAGTATTTATGAAAATGTATGAGACCTGCAAATGCCAGGTAATGTTCAAAGCCCTTGATAATACAATTAGCTCCAAATGGAAATCCTGTTGTCACAGAACTGAATCCCATGGCATGAGTATTACTAAAGCCGATAGTTACTACTAAGGAGGTCATAACAACTTGTTTTCATAATTTAATCCACCGTTCAATAAAAACAATTAATGTAGGACAAAAAAAAATCTAAAAACTCATTATGAACACCATATTTTACAGTTTTTGAAATATAATATAAACTTTTTCAAACATTATAATATTTATGTATTATATGCCATTTAAAAATTGCTTTTTAATATATAATATAATAAAATGTGAGAGTTTCTTTTATTTCTTGCTTAACTTATTCATGGGTTTTAAAGATAAACCTCCATAACTATAGATACTCTAAAACACTATGAATTAAGGAACATTAAACTGTATCTTAATAAGCGTCAGGTGAGTAATGACGTATCAGGGAGAATTTCTTTAAAAATTATCCACTATTTTAGATTAATATTTCTGTTTTATTTTGAAAGCTCAATAAACGAAATAGTGATGAGTCAAAACCTGTTGGCAATGCCCATAATAAGGGGAACAATTATTGGGTCTATATCTAAATCTGAGATAGTTTTAAGTGATATGTAAAAATATAAAAAAAATAGCAAAATGTTTCAAATCAAATGTTTCAAATGCATGACTTTTTTTATGGAGTTTTATTTGTTGTATACATACTCCATATCAATATTCAGTTAGAAAACAGCCATAGGAGCCTAAAACTATTTGGAATATAAGGCCCAGGTAATAGCAGCGACCTCTTAGGTCACTCGGTCACTCCCCCCCCCACCCCAAAACAAACAGCCTTTATCCTTCTAATTGACTCCACTTTGCTTATATCAAAGAAAAAAGCAATTGAGAATCATTCTCGTCCTGAAGATGACTCTAAGAAGAAGTTGAAACATGTTTACTGTTAACTGTGTAGGAAGTGTGTTATACAGTTTAGATGCAATAACAAAATCCTTATTTAGAAAGATAGAGAAACTTATAAAGAAGTGTGTTTCTGGCAACTATTGTTATGTTTTAATTATATATATATATATATATATATATATATATATATATATATATATATATATATATTCACTGATAAAACGAAATACGATCCAAACTGGACACAATACGAGTTCGAGATTAACAAAGAGCAACACACAAAGTAGGGAAACACACTTACAGACTCAAATTTTCGGGTAATCCGTCTTCAGGAGAAAAGAGAATGGGAGACCAAGCACGTTGTAGGCGCAACGGCAAGTAACCAACCCGGCAACCGCCAGTGCTGTCAACCGTACCCGGTCTTAAAGTATAAAATTAGGAGAAGATATAAACAGAAGCTCAGATAAGCAGTACTGGTTGGATAAAACTATAAGTAGGTAAAAAATTATAAACAATATAAGATAAAAACAAACTATAAGAAACAAAAATAATGATAGAGAAAAGAAGAAAAAATAAATAAATAAATAAAAATAAATACAATACAAAAAACTTGCATTGGTTGTTTTAGTAAATAAAAGATAGAGACTGAATAAAAAGGGTAAGTATGGGAAACTAGTTGGGAATAAGAATTTAGAAAAATAAAATAGGATAAAACAAACTAGTAGTAAGTGAAGAAGACAAAATAGATATACACAAAATATACGAAAGAGGAAAAAAGAAATAAGTACTAGAGAATAAAGAATACTGGAAAAAAAGTAAAAAAAAAAAATATATCCTGAAGACGGATTACCCGAAAAATTGAGTCTGTAAGTGTGTTTCCCTACTTTGTGTGTTGCTCTTTGTTAATCTCGAACTCGTATATATATATATTAGTCTAATATATAATCGATTAGTCTAATCGAAGGTTTTGTCCGGCTAACATTGTTGTTCCTTTAAATAATGTAAATTTCATTTTCTTGGTTAAAAATTCTTACTTCTGCCTATGAAAAAGGTTTTAAATAAAACCGAAACGTTGGCAACGAGAGTTTGATTTTTTATCCTGGAAAATTGACCGAACCCCGATTAGAGAACACACCTATTCTATCAAACGGTCGATATATTATTGAATCTGTTATATATATATATATATATATATATATATATATATATATATATATATATAATCACAATTAACACGTGAAATAACAATCAGCAATCAAAAAACTATATGCAATGGAAAAAAAAGACTGAGATCTTTCTATCACTATAAGCTGTCTTCGTCAGAATCAAAACCCTCAAATTTTTAAAATATAAGGGAGATAACAGAATAATAATAATAATCATCGTCATTTGGGTTTTTGACTTTGACGAAGACCGCCTGGTATAGTTGAAAAATGTTAGTCTTTTTTCCCATTTCATATTGTGGTTTGATCATTGATTGTTATTTCACGTGTTTATTGTAAAATGTTGTATTATATAATATATATATATATATATATATATATATATATATATATATATATATTAGTTCACAAACGAAGAAAAGCAACACACAGAGAAAGAGACACACTTACAAACTCAAATTTTCGGATGATCCGTCTTCAGGAGGAAAGAGAGAAAGGGCGACCAAGCACGCCGGAAACACAACGGCAGGAAACCCAATTTCCTGCCGTTTCCTGCCGTTGTGTTTCCGGCGTGCTTGGTCGCCCTTTCTCTCTTTCCTCCTGAAGACGGATCATCCGAAAATTTGAGTTTGTAAGTGTGTCTCTTTCTCTGGGTGTTGCTTTTCTTCGTTTGTGAACTGATTTGCGTCCAGTTTGGATCGTTTTTTCGAATTTTAAGTGGATATATATATATATATATATATATATATATATATATATATATAATAATATACATACAACATTTTACAATAAACACGTGAAATAACAATCAATGATCAAACCTCAATATGAAATGGGAAAAAAGACTAACATTTTTCAACTATACCAGGCTGTCTTATAAAAACCCAAATGACGTGTTTATGTGAAATCTTTTTATATATATATATATATATATATATATATATTTATAAAAATATCGACCGTGAAGTAGAAACAAAATTAAAGTTTATCATGACTTGGTCAGTTCTTCAGGTTTATTTGTGTACTCAGAATTTTTTTTCTGGAATTCAAGTATACAATTTTTATACTTTTAATATAGAATAATAATGAACTATTATTATAGGGAAAAAATATCACGAAATACTTATTATTATAAAGAACAACAAAGTCTTAAAAACACAAACACAACTTAGGAATTTCCTAAATATTCCTTAATTGTATTTTTCATCGTTTACCGGAATATTTATTTCTCTGATATAAACTAAATATATCCATTGAACTGTCATCTAATTGCATGGACTTGTTTTAAAATGCAATACACCGGAAATATTTCAATCTATTAATGATGCGTTATATGTGGGGTGTAAATTCCAGCATTTATATGTATTTACATTTGTTTCTTCCAAACGGACATTACATTCTTTTTTGCTTTGTTCTTCTCGTTTGGTTAAATAATAATACATTTTCAAATATGCTTTGTTAAAAGTTTGCAACCAATCATAGTTTGATTTAAAACAAATTAAATTGTAGCATGTAATATTTTTGGACATATTATATTATTTCTGTCTATGTGTTGTACTGAGGGTCTGCTATAATGTTATACTTCCCACGCTAATCGCTCAAGGAGATATTCTGTTCTTATAATGATTCTATATTGGGAGCCCAGAATTTTGGATAGCTTAAGTGTATTTTGAGTAGGATTCATTAACTAGTACCTGATTTATTACAAGCTCGAGAAGAGCAATATAGCGACCTCGGCCAGGGATGGCATGCTAAAATGATGTTACCTCCCACTTGAGTAAATCAAGTGAGTTGAGCTCTACCCTGATTCAAGAGACCGTAGGTGAGTAGTTACTGGGCTGGATACCCTGGGTCTTTAATAACCAGTTATCCTTCTTAATAAACGCCTGATAGTTATTTTATTTTTATACTTTACCAACTGAGGATTTTTTTTCCACTTCAACTACAAAAATAATTGTTATAAGAAGTGATTCTAAATTATTATTTTACAATTAACGGGGATGTATATAAGGAATGAGTGGTCACCCGTTGGTGCCACTCCATAACATGGTTACCCTCACAGATGGTTTAACTTAGAAGGTCTCGTGGCTATTTTCTTTTTAAGCGCCTATGGGGGTTTGAGGGTATTACAGATGAGTAAAGGATTTGAGCGAGTGGATTGGGGTGGGTTTGTAATCTGTTGTGGAATAATTTGTAACGTTCCATTGCTAAGTTCTGGACAGATGGGACTTTGAGGTCTTGGTGTATGATTTTGTTGGGGACGTAAAAAGGTAAGTTTGAGAGTTTTCTGATAATTTTTGACTGTAGGGATTGCAACGGTTGTACGTTGGATGGTTTGGTGGAACCCCAGATTTCTATACCATATGCCCAGAAAGGCTTCAGGACTGCGTTGTATACTCGTATATGTAGTTTGTCTGTTAGTGTAAGTCTTGCGGTGTGGTAGCCGGAAGGCTTGGGAACACCGGTGAATCAAAACAGGTTAGTGTAAGTCTTGACTTTGAGTCTAAAAGTCTTATGAGAAGTATGTAACGTCAACTGAAGATAGAAAAAAAATCTATATATAAATTCTCTTCGTGGCTCTGTATGTATGTATGTTTGTACCTTATGCATTCGGCCTACAATGGATCTTTTTCAAAAATTCTTTTGCAAGGCACTTTCTATAGGTCTTGGGGAGGTTTTAGGTTATTAAACTCTGGGGGGCAGCCTAACCCAGGCCCCCTAGGGCCCAAAAACCTCAAAAATTTGCCGATTTTGAGTTTTTGCATTTTTTGTCAAGAAATATGGCGTCTACGGCCTTAATGCATAAAATATGAAATGTTGGAAATAAAAATCGAAAATCAGAGTTATGGTTCAGGTAATATCCCAAAAATATTATAATAGATAAGGTTTCCTGTATTACCTGTTTGTTTACATTTTGACTTTAATTGATAATAGCGACCGCAGGTAGGTTAATCTTTATGATAATATTTCCACACGCTTAGTTCAATTGGAAACAATCAGGTACCAGAAATTCTTCAATGATCTCTAATTTTTTGTTACAAATTTCACATTATAATTTTTAAACATTCACATTATAATTTTTAAACATTTTTCATCACAAATTTCACATTTTAATATTCAAACGATTTTTGTCACAAACTTCATAGTATAATTTCCAATCATTTTAAATTAGACCTAGATTCCTAATTCTTTGTAATGAGTTTACAATAAAGTTTTTCAATTATAAATTGCAAAAATTAATTTTTTGTCACAAGTTCAACATTATCAAACAAATTTTCATAAGTTTCATATCATAATTTTCAAACAATTATACTTGCATCTAGATATAAATTCTCTTCGTGGCTCTGTATGTATGTATGTATGTATGTTTGTACCTTATGCATTCGGCCTACAATGGACCTTTTTCAAAAATTCTTTTGCAAGGCACTTTCTATAGGTCTTGGGGTGGTTTTAGGCTATTAAACTCTGGGGGGCAGCTTAAACCCGGCCCCCTAGGGCCCAAAAACCTCAAAAATTTGCCAATTTTTAGTTTTTGCATTTTTTGTCAAGAAATATGGCATCTACAGCCTAAATGCATAAAATATGAAATGTTGGAAATAAAAATCGAACTCAATGTTATTTAATGATTTTTTGCTCTAGGATGCTTCTTTCATAGCCTAGGTACCACTATTCTCCTGAAAATGTTAAAAAACGTCCAAGGTACTGTAGATCATGAATGAAGAATCCTAAGACAAAAATGCATAAAATAATATTGAACCCAATTTTCATTTCGATCATTTCATATTTTATACTTAAAACTTCTAGACCCGGGCAACGCCGGGTATTTCTGCTTGTTATTATAAATTCACTAGTTAAGAGGTCTATGAGTTCACATTCGATTATGCACACCTACACGTGTTGCATATAAAAAATATTTTTGAACACAGCCTTTTAAAAATATATTATTTTTTGATGGAAAAGTAATTCTTGGTGAGATAAATTTCCTTAATATTTTTGGTATTATTGAAAGATGTAAAACGTTCCCTATAGTTCACTAGGTGAAATAGCGTGCTAATTACACCTGATCTTCTATCATTATAGAAATCTGAAATGTCATGTTAAATAAAATCATAATATCAGCTCTAATGATAAACATATTAGGAATACTATATTTAACAAGAAAACCTTATATTTGGGTTGGGTTTTTTACTCTAACGAAGACCGCTTGTTACGGTTGAAAGATCTTAGTCTTGTTTTCCCTTTTCATATTTTGGTTTGATCATTGATTGTTATTTCACGTGTTTATGTGAAATCTTTATATATATATATATATTTTGTAATATATAACATAACACATATAATATATATAACATATAATATATGTAATATTATAATTAACAAGAAAACTTTTAGGAACCCTTCAATGAATTAGTTACATTTGTTGTCAATCAATCTGATAATATATTAACTTATTGTTGAGTACTCGCATTGATTTTGTTATACATTGCTATAAGTAAAATACAGTTGTTTTGAAAAATCCGATCATGAAGTTTTGATAGACTCACCTTTTTATGTGTCCCATTGTCTTTTCTTAACCTTTTTTGAATCATATCTGCGTTTTCAGGGATACGTGGGTGAGTATCTATATAAAGTTTGTGGGCACGCTAAAACCACACTACTTGATAATTGAATTTTACCCCAAAATAGGCTTTATAATGCAAGTGTAGCTTAGTCTTGATCAATATTGTATCATGAGAAAGTAACTTTTTTTTGGAAAATAACTTTTTATTTTATTTTAAACCCATAAAGAGTTTCGATTGTTACTAACAATATTCAATTTCCAATAACAGCAATCACAGTTTCATGATGATAATTGTAGTAAACACACTTCTACTTCCAGCTGATTTACTTTGTATTTGTTCATATGTAATTTTTTGCAAATGTTCTGCCCATTCATACTGTTGTAGATGAGATTTACAAGTGAGTCACAAGTAATAAAGATAATAATAACATAGAACAAAATGTTATATACATAAAGACTTTGCAAGTCATTTTGTTACCGCTCTCAAGTCAGATTTTCTCAAGATTATGTCAATTTAGACCAACGCTTATATAAAAGATAAGAAAGTAGACCGAACAAAGGTTAAGTTTCAACATAGTTTGGAACAATCTATAGCAAAGCCAGAACACACAAAGGAAAAGGGGGTGACAATCTCAAACAAATCGACACCACTTAATAGAATTATAGTAAAATTGCATCCAAATTATTTGATCAAGACAAACATGGCAATAATATTTCATTAAACTAACATTGCTAAAATTCTACTCTGCACGTATGATAACACTTCAATAACATATATATCTAATTTCAATTTAATTATTTTGTGAGCTATAATTTAGTCATGGGCAAGTATGCACAGACATTTCAATTTTGAAAATAGATTGGTTCCTATAATTTAGATATTTTCAGCTTATATATTTCTATTGTATACACATATATCAATAGTTAATAATAGTTTCATCTGCTATAAATCTTCCATATCCTTTAAATTCACTCTCATATTGAGGCACTAACAATCATTTTCCAATGCTGTAATGCACGATATATCATACTACTGATATATATATATATATTATATATATATATATATAATTTGTAAAAGTTGGGAGCAGTCCTTCTTCAATTCATGCTTTTAAAAACTGGATGACTGTTTCTACTTGGTTCAATTTCGTCTTATAAGTTAAGTGTAGTTTTAATTGTGTTTGCTCAAGATAGTGGATGCAACACCGAAACATGTCCAATAATAAAATAAAAAATTATGGTGATTTAGTTTTTATGTTGAGCTCTTTATATTTGGAAAAATATAAGACGAAATTGAACCAAGTGGAAACAGACACGCAGTTTTTAAAAGCATATATATATACATCATGATTTGTTTTCTTGACCCAATATTTATATGATGTATTTTTTTTGAGGTTTGAGGTCCAATGATTTTAACTAGTCCTTTTGCCGACGTTTCGACATATATTTATGTCATCTTCAGGTTGACATGTAATAACATTACGTCAGGTTGACATAGTAATATGTTATATTACTTCCTTATGTCAATGTATAACAAAATAATCCATAGTCGTAATAACTGATTTATCAATAAATTCCTCTTTGTTACTGTACATATTAAAATGTAATAAATTACCAAATAGTAGTAATAGCAGTGCTAATTGTAAAACAATCATGTTGTAGTCCTGAAGATGACATAAATATATGTCGAAACGTCGGCAAAAGGACTAGTTAAAATCATTGGACCTCAAACCTCAAAAAAATTACATCATATATATATATATTTTTTATATAAATATAAATATATATATATATATATATATATATATAGTGATTTGTTTCATCTCACGTTAAAAACCTATCATAAAAATCTGGAGTGACCAATACTCAAATTTATCATAAGAAATATAATATCTAACTTAATGACGACCAACAGTTTTTGTTTAATATTAATGTTGTTGTTCCAATACATAATAACTAATGATGAATAATTTGTTTCCATGTGGATTTAATATTTTCCCATGTATTCTAAGAACAAATCATTGATCAATCTGACGTATCATTTAAATTATTAAGGGAAGGGACTGACAGGTCCTGACAGGGTAATCTGATAGTAATCATACTCTCTCCAGCCCATAGGTATCATATAGAGCATCCCATTGTTGTAACTAAATTAAACTACAGACTTAAAAGTAAAAAAGTATCTCTCACTTAAATAGTTTTTGATATGATTGGCAAAAAATATTATCCTATCCAAAGCAATTAGCTCACATTCAGAAATAATGTAATGAAAGGTTTCTAGCTTTTCAACATTGACAGTTCGAAAGGTATTTTCAAAATTCACATTGTTTTTCTTTTGATGTAAAAATGTTTATATTCATAACAGTTATGTAGACATATATTTGAAATTCTCCCTTTGACGATATAGTATTTTTTGTAAATGTAAGTACAGTTGGAATGAGATTTTTAAACTAAATTGCATCCGGCTGTTCTCAACATCTTTAACGGCTCTTTTGTAGATCTGTTTTCATATTGCAATCCTGTAAATTTGAAGTGTATGGTGCTAAAAAGCTATCAAGACTGTAGCAGTTTTGAACGGCTTTAAATATTTCTAAATTCTTATAACTCATTCCCAGGTATTCCCATGTTTCCAAGTGCTTACATAAAATTAAAATTTATTAAGCTGCTTTCATTATTAATTTTTGATCTATCATTATATCAAAGCACTTTAATTGACATCAGAAATCACCAATTCCATTTCATCATTTGTGTTTACTTTTTGCCCACTTTTAAATATTCCATGTGGGGCATTATATTGTGTTAAGACCTCATGTTCAACGAAATAATTTATTACAGCAGAACATTGATTTTGATCCCTTAGCCAGTGGATCTGATACATGGCTTTGCCAAGTCTTTAATCTTTGATCCAAAAAACATTTAGTAACTTTGATAATTTTAGGTTAATTTTTTTGTCTTGTAGAAAAATATAAGAATTATTTAAGGTGGATTTAAAACCAGCCATTTGCAACAAATTGGGTAGAATTCTGCATTATCTGAAAGGCAGAACCATCAGAAATTACCCTTCTTTTATTAAAAGATCAACTATTTTTATATAGATTACTGAGTAGGGTATGCACAACTAACTACCAGAATGGGAGCTGTAGCATAAAGTGATTCCTTTACGACTCCAAACTGCTTCAATTTTATCATAAACAATGTAAGAAAAATCTGGAGTGGCCTACACTCGGCTTCACTATTAGTAAACATAAAATCAATGTTCTTGACAAATGATTGATTTTTCGTTTTATTTAGCTATCGTTATCAATTAGATACATTCATTAGCTCTTTTCTGTGAAAATGCTTTACATTGATCTTCCATTTCCAGTCAGTCCAATATTACATATATTGGTTTTGATTCGGAAAAGTAAGTTTCATATATATCTAGGAAAAATTACATTTAATTGATCATTTCAATAAATTGTTACTAAGTATCGTTATAAAAATTAATATATATTATATCGACTTAAATAATTATAAAAGAAATTGTTTTGTTTGATATTGTAGTTACAGTCACCTAGGAACATCATATTACCATAAATGTTTAAAATTTGTTTTTAATGTTCTTTAATCAAAATGAATACCAGCCACCTATTTGACGCCAAATGTCATATATTTACTGATATGTAATATAATAATTTCATTACATTTCATACTCACAATGTAAAAGTTTCAACAAAAATTTTTTAATAAAAAGAAATGATCTTGCATCCTTTACCGACAAAAAATCCTTCACTTCAGAGAATAGACACTTCTTCCCTCCATTCACTCAACCCCACTCCAGCTTACCACAACACCAAATATGGTGCTTGCTACATATATGTAGATTTATTAGAACATTTTGTTACACAAACCTATCATACCAAGGAAAGCATCAGAAATTATGTTTGATTGACAATGATTTTTATATTAAAGAATTTTTTTTGCTTTAAATCTCATATTAAGTCATTAAATCATTTCAATGTTTCTTTCCTTAAACCTCAAAACACCAATGTTATTTCAGTCGATTGTCCAAAAAAAAAATGTAAGCAATGAAAATAAGTATCAGCGAATTCGAGAAGTATTGAAGTTGATCCATTACAAATATTTGATGGTGATACAATTATAGTCTAGGATAAAAATTCAGTTTTTATAGTTTTATTGCAATTTGCGATAATTCAATTTTACGGATTTTTTTACGGATTGTTAATTTTCTGTTTAGTTTGTTTGTAAACTTTCATTAGTTTTTAATGTTACCTTTAGCGTGAAAAAAAAACATTTTTAGAAAGGAGAAAAAATTTTTAACACTCCTTTGGTTACTGTAATTTTGAAATAAATTACTTCAGTCCATCCACCACATAATGCTCTACTTTTTGGTATATTTCAATTTATATAAAAGTTTATGTGTATAAAAATTAAAACTGTATGACTTGTAGTACCTTCACAAACTCTCAGATTGAATAATAAGTGAAAGTTTTTACATGTTATTGAAAAAAATTTGAGTTGTTTAAAAAATCGAAGAATTTTATTCTGTTATTGCTTATGTGACATTCATAATAATTCCAAAAGTTTAAAACTCAAGAACTAGTTTTTGAGGTGAAAAAAAAGTTTTCTAAAAACACATTTTGGAAAAGAAAGTGACTTCACCATTACATAATTGCTCCCAAAAAAATATGGTTCATCTATACCATGAGATAATTTTTGGATAAAATATTAATTTGATCTATCAAAGATTTTGAACTGTAGGGGTTATAGAAATTGTTGAATACACAACCACCCATACACAAAGCAATATCATGAGAAAAATATTTTAAAACGACTTTGAGGACCTCATAACTTTTAAATTCGTCAAAATCTAAACATTGATTTTTTTTCACGTTCATAATACTTTGCCTAAAAAAATCTGAAATCCTGAAATTTACCGTAACACTTTCTCGGTCCATGTAATCTGAAAGCACTGAGTTCATAGTCTCAAAAGGTTGTATTTTTGGGTACAATTTTATTACAATCCCTCAAGCAGTGTGAACCCTTTCATGTTGACAATCTCATAATTATTTAGAAGTTAATAATATTTAATTTTATTTCAAAAAATATCTTTTCTGTTGGTTTAAATTTTTGAGGTTTTTTATCAGTAGCTCCTGGCAATTTCATAATAATTCTAAAACTTCAATACTTTAAGCGTTGCACTTTAGGAGGAAAAAATGTTGCTTACATTCATATTTTGGCTGATAATGTAGTTTTTTCATGATGAAATATTGCCTAAAAGTAATAGAGTATATCTACTATATTATATCCACAAACCCTTGAATACACATTCACCTACGTAATGATATATACACACATCAAAAGAAGTCAGAAATGGACTTTAAGTACTACAAATTACATAAATCCATCAAAATCTCAGCACATATTTTTTCCATGATCCCGAATCTTTACTTTCAGTAAAGTAAGAAGTTTTAATTACGAAATATAAATATAATTTAAAAAGATTTTTCAGTAACAAATTTTTATTGAATATCAACATATTAAGATCTAAAAAAGTAAGAATTAAAAGTTATTTGCAAATTATAATATCATCAAGAATCTTTAAATAATAGCTATCCTTTATAAGATATACTCGTACAAATAAATCTGCAGTGTCACTTTTAATGAAACCTGGATTTATAATTTTATCAAATAATTTTTTCTATATACGAGTAGATTGTTGTTGAATATTATTGCGATAATAATATAAAAAAATTAAAATATTTTTTTATTTTTTTTTTCTGGTAGTATGTTTTTATGAATGTGTTTAACTCTCTCAATTTTAATGTAAAAATAATATAGCAATTGAAGACATTATTGAATTAAGTTAATTAAATAATTAATTAAAGTTATTATCAAATACAAGTTATCTATAAGAAATGTTTTAAACAACTCAAATAGGTTTAATTTACTAACAGTTAAATATAATATAAATCATTTTAACTATTTTGGTAAAAGCAATTAAAGTATTTAATCCCTTTTTTACATTATTCTTAAAATTCACTATTAGTCAAACCAGCTCACTTTAAATTGAAGTTTTACCAGAAAACGATCGAAGGATATATAAAATACTGAACCATCGTGAATAAGAAAAAAGAAACTCACCTATGTTATGATTTATTTTCTTTTATATTCTTATATCTGAAGCAAACATGTTAGGAAATTAATGTTTGTCAAAATATTTTTAATAAAGACAAGGCTTAAAAAAATAAAGCACATTTCTTGCATTAATAGTAATAATAATATCATTAATATTAAAAACATTCCATTAATTTAGCAGTATAAATTACAACAAGAACATCAATTAAATTAAAATAACATTCTATTAATTCAGCACTATAAATCACAACAAAAATATAAATTTAATTTCCAAAGGGATATAATTTACAAGCAATTGATTCTGAACAATTTAATTATGTCAGTTATTAATATTTGTCCTAACTTCCAAATAGTGTGAACAAAATAAAATAATTGTGGCATTTTCAATAATTAACTCAATTAGTCTTTGAAATTCTGACGAAATGAAATGTTTAATTTTAATTAATTGTCAATATACTTAAAATTTAACTAAACCTACGAAATGAGAGGTAGGTTACTGCTCTAATACGCAGTAGTTACAAATTGTGTAAATTGTACTAAATTCATTAAATATCAATAGGTTCATTGATTTTTTTTTTTTTTGTTTAAAATCAAATTGTATTTAGATTACATCTAATTTACAAAGGAAATGTAATTTAATATTATTTATCACAATAATTGTAGGGACGTTAACATAAAATTTAAGCAGCCATATTGATTAAAATATACTCCCAAGTGATTATTTCATTATTATGATTACAATTAACAATTGAAATGTTGATATCAAGAATAAAACTAATTCGAAAACTTCTTTTTACTTACAGTTTGAAGTGAACTTGTAGGTAATGATTATATTTGAGATTAATCTTTGTAAAATATTGAGGTATTAATTAAAACCAATACCGACGCGTTATTAATACTAAGAAATGAGATCCCAATGCTGCCATATAACGTTACTCAATGCAATGCCATCTAAATTAGATGTATAATTTAAAAGACATTTCATTTAGTGATTCCATTAAAAAATCTATTACTTCAATGGATGGAAGACAAATTATTAAATTTAAAAATAAACAGAATATTTTAAACTCAACTTTAATAAAATTTGGAGTGTAAAAAAAATATCAAACTGGTAAACAACATAATGATTTTTATTTCCTCAAACGTTTTTGCATTCAATCATAAGTCAATGTTTCACATTTTATTGAATAAGATATATGTTTTGTTGTTTTAAAAATTGGAAAATTTCTTTTACTTATTCCTTCTCTGATTAAATCATAAATATATATTTTATATCGCTGTCATAAAGTCCTATCTGTTTATGCTGAATAGTGGTGTCTAAAATCATTGTTTCTAATTCTTTTTTTAGTTATCACTATTTAAAAATTTCAATGAGGAAGAATGTCATTAGTTAAGTAAAGAAAGGAATTGCAATAATCAAAGGGCTTAATATAATTATATTCTACATGCTAAATAAAGTAATGAAGTTGTAATAATAACAGTTACATTTCAAATTTTACGGATTCTTTTTATAAATTGATAATTTTCTGATAAATCGTTTGATAAAATTTCATTGTACTTCAAACAGATGTTTAGCAACAAAAAAACATTTTCTGTAAACATAAAATTTTGCCGTAACGCCTTTTTAGCTAATGTAATGTTAGAAATAAATTACTTTCTCTTATTCCCCACATAATGTTCTATTTATAGGTATAATTTTCTTTTGATTTGTCAAGCAGTATGTTTGTGTTGCCCTCACAAGCATTCAGATTGAATGATAAGTAAACATTTTTACATTTTATTGCAAAATATATATTGCCAATTTTTTTTTTATAAATCTGAGGATTTTTTCAGTTATTGTTTTTTTTTATTTTTTGTCTATGATAGTAAGCTTGCCTGCACAGTTATAAAATGTTTGATTTAGAATCACCTTTACTTCCGTTCAAAGATAACTACTTGATTTCCCATGGCATATATAATACTTCAGTAAAAAGTCAAACAACTATAACTCTATGAAAAAGATTTTTTTAAAGTAATAGTTAGTAATTAATCGCCGATTGAATTTTATTTATTAACAATTTGATTTTCTTTTCCAGGTCAATGTCAACATCAACTGAAAGAAAATGAAAACAATATTACCTAAGGTATTTTTTATTGAATATGAACACTGCTTGAACAACATAACTTTCAAAGTTATATTATGCTAACATAATTGTTAATTTAATAAATCTGTAATCAATTCTAACAATATTAAAATCTTACGTGTAATTTGGAATGAATTCTATTGTTTTCAATATGTTTGCAGACTGTTGACTATTTTGATAGCATGAGACACAAATTTAAATTGATTTGAAGAAGGTAACAGATTGAAATACCATCGGAAATGTCATCAGAATCAATAACTTTAGGAATCATCAATATCTTTTAAACGACACATACACACATGCATAACAAGATGCTACTCCAGGATATAAATGATACTGGAGAATTATTACTAACTATTACAGGCAGTCAACAACAATCTATGTTCTTAGGAACAAACAACAATGAATAAAAAAGAATATTTTTTTCTGATAAATATTCCTTACCAAACGTATATAATAGCAATAAATGTACCACAAATAGTATTATCATAAATAAATCATGTTTTTTTCTGTTACCTTCACATGGAAGACTTTTTAAAAATTCATTGAACATTAGATTAACCATTGTATTATCATCTCTTATAAATACTGTAGTAGCTTGACTATGTACTGACGCTTTTTACTTCTATTTATAAACTCAAATCTGATAAGTATCTGTGATTACGATGAAGATGATAAACATTCACTATTTATATAATGTAGTTTTCATTTATTAACAGACAGTGAACAAATATTTTATTCATTCAATATCCATTTATTTTTCCAATATTTCAATGCTATCTGTAATAATCCATTGAAAAAAAGGCAGATGCACACTGCACAGTTGCCATTAATAATAGAGACTGAAGTTTGCAACCTAATATGTTAGATGAAAAATGTTGATATTCTCTCTCGGGTATATGTGCATCAGTCTTTTCTCTGTAAGAACCCTGGTTTAAACATAATATTTTTGATTTAGTTAAGAACCCTATTATTGGACCTTTATTTACTTTAGCCAATTTTGTTTTATTTAAATTCTTGTTCTATTCAGTTTTTCTATAAACTTTAACGCTCTCCTAGTCGTATTAAATAATATTACTAAAACTCTATCACTACTCAAAGGCGATTGTTTGAATTGGCATAAATATGTCCTGAAGTTTCTATCTCTTCTAAATATATTCATTAGTTTAAACGTTAGTAAGGAATATTTTTAACGCCAAATTTAGAACCAACTCGTTAATGTAGTTGGTACAATCAAAAATGATTCGCAATTTCCACCTGTAGACCAAACGTATAAGTAGGTGAATTATCAATATCACTAACTCTGCGATAACCAATAAAAACCGACTCCAGATTGTCCAGAACAAGTGTGCTCTCCTTATAGCCAATGCTCCTTTGGCTATAATATGCAGAAATATTGATATCCAGCGTGATCTAAGGATGGAATCAATAGAAGCTAACATTAGGCGTCTGACTATCAATGAAAGCAGAAAGCAGCCGGTAAGAGCACTTTTACTCTAAATTCCCCAAAACAAATCCTTCTCCGAATAATCAAATCACCTAATTCACGATAGTTGACGACTTTAGTACTCTTAAGACCATACGACTACGAAACATACAATAATAATGTTATTATTGTGTCAGCAGTAGAAATAGACAAGACTTTGGTTTGGAGCTGCCTGACTCCAAAGTGCAGCACTGCACAGGAAATCTCGTTGGTCGTTGGTACAATATTACTAACCGAACAGAAAACTGTTTGAACATAATGCAGAAATAAACTTTTATGAATTCTGTTTAAACTTTTCTCGACCATATGATTAGATGTGTCCGTAATTCCTTAAGAAATATAGTTCATTATATTTGAAGATTGAATAACCTTGGTACAAATGCTACAAGAGTCACATTTTCAAAGATTTCATGCTCACTTGTTTTCTAATTTATAGACTGGAAATGAAAGAATAACATTATTACTGACATACTGAAGAATATATTAAGTCATTTAAGGCTAGGTTAGGTTAGGTTAGGTTGCAGTGGTAGTCCCACAAGGGAACACACGTAGGCCAAGCATTGGCCCTTTGTGATACCACACAATGAAGATTGATTCTACAATGGGAGTCCTAAATTTTGCCTAACTCAAATGTATTTAGAGTAGGGATCTTTAACGAATACCTGACATCGTACAGGCTCGGGTCCGACGGTTTAACGTCCTTCTCAGAGGGACGACGTGCTCAGATTTATTCACCTCCCGTGTGAATAAATCGAGGGCCAGGTGAGAATTGAACCCCGGTCCTATCAGTTCAGAGGTGAGCACGTAACCACTGAGCTAGCCTGGCCCCCCTAACATTTAAGGCTACTGCGCTAATGAACTAGCTTAGCTATACCATGCTTTTAAAGTGTAACCTTTTTTGTATATGTATGAAATATGTATAACTTCAAAATCAAAGAAGAGTAACACACAGAGTAAAGAAACACACCAACTCAAATTTTCGAGCAATCCGTATTCAGGAGAAACGAGAATGGGAGCCTAAGGACGTTGTAGACGCAAAAGCAAGGAACCATTTTTGCCGTTTGGTCTACAACGTGCTTGGCCTCACTTTCTCTTTTCTCCTGAAGACGGAATTGCTCAAAAATGTGAGTTTCTTTACTCTGTGTGTTCCTCTTCTTCGATTTTGAACTCAAATTTTGTCCAGTCTGGGTTGTCTTTCTGATTTTATAGTGAATTAATGAAAATATATGTTACTTAGAAAATACACGTTATTCAGAGTTGGGATGGATAAACCGAAATCAGTTTTAAGGAGAATGCACCATTGTTATTGTATAATATTGAAATAATACCTAATAAGACTTCGAAATTGTTGTGAATTGGCTGATTATCAGACTGTTTCAATGAAGAAGAGAAAATAACTGCGTAGTTACTTTCTGAGTTGATGCGCTATTGTAATAAGTAAAGAAAGATAAGTGTGTAAATATATTTTTATTTTACATTTTATTACAGTTTATTTAAAAGAAAAAAAAAAGAAAAATAGTTAATTTTTAACAACATTTTAAATTCAAGAAATGAGTTGTAATCAGAATAAGTTGAATTTAGTTTGTGTCATTAGTTTTAAAGGGAGCTTGATAAAACAATCATGTACTCTGTGAACATGGCTAATAATGTAACAACTGGCTAATTGTATAATCTTTTATAATGTTGTATTTACTCATATTAGGGGAAGTATTATGCCTCTATACAAAAAAGTTTATTATAAACCCCTAAAAACACTCATTAGGGCTTTATTAGGTCCCATTAGTATATGGACACTCTCAGTCCTTGCTTGGTTTGACCCACTGAATAACCACCCCAGCAGAGCAGGTAATTAAGAATCTATTTTGTTTATAAATTAGAACATGTTTCTGAATGCTGTTTAATGTTAACCATTAATTAAGCCATTTTAATACTATCTCTATTTCATCACTCAATAGTGGAAGATATTGCATTCAGATTTAATTAATTTACCCCGATGTTTCTAAAGCTCGTATATGTATATATTTTTTAAATGTAACCTGAAGAAGAACATCACGTTTTTGAAAGGCGTTGTTAGTTTTTTATAATAAAATTTCTTGTATAGCGGCATAATACTTTTCCCAATATAATGTAACAATTATTTACATTCATTGTAAACTAAAGATTATAGAAACTTGAATAAAGTTTAATTATATTGGAAGTACTTAAGTTCTAAATATTTAATATATTTTCTAAATAAAGCAGTCTCTTGAAATGAAGCTGACATTAGTTTTTAAATATATATTGAAAATGTGTTTCCCTAACGGTTATGTTTGATATATCGGAACAGGTATTTGCTCAAGCTGTCAGGCTACCTAAATGCAGACAGATGGGATCAAGGCATACTTTTCCCATGTCAGCCCTTCTTAGATGGATCACTCCATTTCTAGTCTTTGAAATGAAACATTCTTCTCAATACAACATCTGTTTTACTCTGTCTTATATCAATTTTAGTTTGATGTTAACAATAATACATTGTATCCCATCATGAATAAATTGCATATAAGAGTTCAAAACATTTTCTTACTTGAAATAACCACATGAAAATAATCACAATAGAAATCAATTTTTCTGAAAAAAAGAAAAATATAAAATCTCTACTACATGTACATTCAGAAAACTCTGCATATGACGTGTAATTTTTTAATAATAACCTCTTGTCATTCTTTTAAACATGTTTCTTAATCTAAAACACAGTTTGAAGCAGTCAATAAATAAATTTATTAACTTACAACAAACATAACAAATATTTTTCTTTTGTATTGAATTATTTTATTTATTTTATAAATTAAAGTAAATTTTCTACAAATACTGAACATTCAAAGTTTTTAATATTATTTTAAAATATTTCATGACCTCCTAAATCTATATTTCATTAGATGAGTTTCAAAAAACTGCATGTATGGTTTACTCAGAAGTCGAAAATGTTACTGTCCATCAACAAACGAGATTTATTCTTTCATTTACACCTTGAATGAACCATAGAGTAACAAAGATATTATGTTTTAAACTTCTTATTAAAACAACAAAATTTTTTTATCAAAAATTTTAAAGCAAGTTTTCCACAGGAATGAATGTTCTAAAATCTCTTGAGTCTCTTTTTTTTTAAAAAAAAAATAGTTTATACGTGCATGTAAGTATATATGATCAAACCTCAATATGAAATGGGAAAACAGGACTATGATCTTTCAACCGTAACAAGCGGTCTTTGTCAGAGTCAAAAACCCAACTGAAACACTAGATGCAGAAAACACCTGGTGAGGGTTGAGAAGAGTGGGAGGGAATAGTGGTATTTTAAAAGGGTGAAAGCGCAGGAAAGGACTAATGTCCAGAAAGGGGTGTTTGGGGAAACAAAGGAGTTCAGTAAGAAAGAGTAAAAAAACTATCCTCTAGCTGTCAACCCTCTTAGGATAGTTTTCATCCTTTTAAAATACCACTCTTCCCTCCCACTCTTCTCAACCCTCACCAGATATCCTCTGCATCTAGTGTTTCAGTTTGGTTTTTGACTCTGACGAAGACCGCTTGTTACGGTTGAAAGATCTTAGTCTTGTTTTCCCATTTCATATTGTGCTTTGATCATTGATTGTTATTCAATATCGTGGTATATATGTACCATATGCGTGTGTTTTACAAACATAGCACGATTATAATAATAAATTTCACATTTCGGTTACTGTTCCTTCTGACTTTTATCTAAACTTGTTTAATAGTCAACGTTCACTCTTTGTTGATGAGTGATTCAGTGGTGCTCTGACCAGAACTGATGAGACCTTTGAATCATTGATTCAATGATTCTTTTCATATTCATCAGGTTGGATTAGGCTTAGAACTGTATCAACAATTATGCCACCATCATAGTAGTTCCATTTCTGCATAGAATGCATTCATTTGGTAAAAAAATTTACTTTTTTTTTTCAATAATGCTTCTTTTAAAAGGGTATGCTACCTGGAGAAAAATGCACACTGTACAATTTGATAGAAGATTAAAGTCACTGTGTCCCTGGTGTCATAGATTACATCTAACAAATATAGGGTGCAATTACCTGAAGCACTTTCCATCAGATCAAAATTTTAGATAGGCATTGTAAAATAGAAGTAAATTAACCAATAGGTTTATAAAGTTTTAAAGAATAATATGGCAATCTGCAGATGTATTCTCAATGTCTGTAAACTATCAAGTGAAGTGTTATAAAACTCAGAGATAACAAATTTAATGTTTTTATTTGATTAAATGTATTCCTATCCATTTAATCAAATAAATTGATTCAATTAATGGATGAAACTGGTTTCATCAGTTTTAATTGAACTGGAAATATCATAGAACAATATAATATATTACTGCAGATAGATTATATTAGTTTTTGCCTTTACTGTGATATCATTTTAGCAATATTGATGTTCATTAAATATTAACAGTTTGATTATACCAAATACAGGAATATACTGGTTCCTTTAATCACCAGAAAAATGGCTTAAAGTTAGTTGCTGTTTCCTCATAAAATACAAAAAAGTATTTCCCATCATTCTATATTACCTAAAAAAAAAAACCTGAACTAATGTGTGGCATAAACATTTATAATAGGATTTGGCTAATGGATTGATTATACTTTCGTAAACAACCATTTATCTGAGCCTGAAATGATCATAATAAAATATGGCGTCAGACACCAGAAACCCTTGATTTAATTAAATTTAATTTAATATTAATATGTGTATTACGCAATTTTTTTATTAATATCCTCTCCAAAAAAAATCCTTTGAATTCACTAGTTTGAAATTTTGACCTTCAGTACAATTTCTGTTCACATTGTGTCTTAGATATATCAAATGTAAACTAACAAACCAGAATTGCAGCTATTTTAATCACATAGGGTAAACAGTTTGTAGACAAATCGAAATAAAAACTTAATTTTTTTTTATATGAAATCCTTGTAAAAAAGTAAAATGTTAATGCTGATACTGCTCTTCTACGTTGCAAGGATGGTAGGGAACTTTTACCATAACAAATGGTAATGATCATTCCATCTTGAGATATTCTGCTTACCTCCACACATTCACGCAGACATGCAACGTAGAAATGGAATAATTAAAAAAAAAAATATTTTTCATGCTGAGGATAATCTAGATGGCTCAAAATATTTATTTTGTTGAAAATTTTTATTTTGAAATTTGACTCTAATGCAATACTTTCATTTCTTTTATATTACAAGTACAGAGTAAATTGAAATAATAAATGAATGATTTGTGTTACTAGTGATCATTTTAAAAAAATTTCTAATTTTACAGATCGTATGAATTTCTTTGATTAAATATGGCCTTATCTACTTTGACAGTTTTAACAGAACTGGAAAGATTTTTAGAACAATATAATAACAATGCGTCTAATGAATTGATTTAATATTTGAAATTAAACAGATCTTTCAAGTTTTTTTTTATTGAATACTAGTTGCAAACACCGTTTTACCGCATACTACGGAATGAGTAAATTTTCTTGAAAATTTAAAATCCATTTATATATTATATATTTGCATTATTAACTGTGTCATATGCACAAATATATCCTGATTTCCTAGCATCTGTGATATTAATATAATATTTTTATATTGCTCTGACGTCTTAAAAAGATATAATTTGTTGAGATATATCTATAGCTATATGATAAAATCACAATGTGAAATAGGGAAAAAAGACCAAAATCTTTCAACCGTAACAAGCGGTCTTCGTCAGAGTCAAAAACCGAACTGAAACACCAGATACAGAAACATCTAGTGAGGGGTTGAGAAGAGCGGGAGAGAAGAGTGGTAATTTAAAAGAGTGAAAATGCAGGAAAGGACAAATGTCCAGAGAGGAATGCTTGGGGAAACAAGGAGTACAGTAAGAAAGAGTAAAAAAACAAGTTGTTAACGAGGGCAATAGCCTCTTCTAGGAGGGTTGACAGCTAACAGATAGTTTCTTTCTTACTGTACTCCTTGTTTCCCCAAACATCCCTCTCTGGAAATTTGTCCTTTCCTGCACTTTCACTCTTTTAAATTACCACTCTTCTCAACCCCCACCAAATGTTTCTGCATCTAGTGTTTCTGACAAAGACCACTTGTTACGGTTGAAAGATCTTGGTCTTTTTTCCCTATTTTATATTGTCGTTTGATCATTGATTGTAATTTCACGTGTTTATGTGAACTCTTTTTATAATTTATTTTATAGATTTTATTAATTTTATTTTTATAATTTGTATTATAGTGTCTTCCTGATGATGAACACAGTGTTCGAAACGCGTTACTGCTGTTGAATAAAACTTCATTTGTGTTTTATTATGAAGTGTTTTATTATTTGTGTTTTATTGAGACTTTTGTTTTTTTATCCATTTTACCTCAGAAAAAGTTAATAAGAGTAATGAATGGTAATATTTTAATGAAATATATATGTATTTCACAGTTTTCTTTTTTCTCCTGCACGTTTTAGTGCTAACTTAACTAACTTTAGTTAAGGTATTCATCTGCCTCTATTTCTTACTGGAAGCTTGTCAATTTTAGAGCATATTTTCTATATTTTTTCTTAAAAATGATTTAGTTGTAGATCAACAAATCACAGTATTTAATGTATGCATGTTTGTTCCTTATTAGTTTTATTTCATGTATTATACAAACATATATGAATGTGTACATATGTGTACGTTTTTGCTTACACGTTCAACTTGTAATTTTTATGAATAAATAATATAATGAAGTTTCTCATTAAGAGTAAAAGAATTATTAATTGAAAAGAACAGATTCAATGCAAATAGGAAAAAATGAGATAAAACTTTTTAAATTATAACACTTGCAGGCTTGTTCTTAAATACTATTGCAAATTTAACAAGCCAATAAGGGAAGGAAGATAGGGCTGTTTTTTTTTTTAGAGGAAAAATGTGAGAGTATTTAAGATTCTTAAGAGGGGAAATATAATTAAATGTAACATAAGAGTAATGGTTGCTTATGTTAATTAGGGGTTTGTTTACGAGACTGGTGTTGTGTTTGGGTGTATAAATCGGTTGGATCGGCAGAAGGGGGTGGGGGGATTGGCTGGTGGCCAGCTTCAACCCTGTCAGATATTAATAACACCCTTCATCCCTTTCCTCTCCATTATCAAATAATCAACATCCAGTTTATCCTGAACATATATCAAAGTGTACAACTTCAAAGTATCTTTTCATAAATATTAGAACCACTACTAATTAATAATTAATTAATCCTGCAGTTTGAATTAGAAGGAAAATATTTTCCTTTTAATCAATTATAAAGAGATAATGGCTTAAATATATGTTTAAAGAAAGAGGACATCATAAATCATAAATTAAACAAACATAACTTTTAGCATTATGTACTTTGAATCAAATAGAATTTAGAGATAAATATACACTAGAATCATAATCTATTTCACTAAAAGAAATTTTAATATCTACTGAAATATTTTATTTTTTATTTACACTTAGTTCATTAATTAATATGGCTTCGTTTTTTCAAGTCATTCATAATCCTAGTTGCATTTATTATCAAGTTAGCTTTACGATAATAATATTATCGTAATATTATAACAATAAACAATTTATACAATATTATAACACCAACAATAAAAATTAGTGATATTTATAAATTAAATTTAAAGGATGAGTGATTTGCAATCTTTTATAATTTTTGCGGTTTTATCCTTTTTCGAAATAATGTCATCAAAAATAAAATGAAAAGTAATAAAAAAAAGAGAATTTAACTTTAAGAACGGACCATTGTAATAAAAACTAGTTTTTGACTAGTGTTTCTAATATATATATATATATATATATATATATATATATATATCATATAAAAAAGGAATCACCAATAAAATTGATACATTCAACATAACAGATATATACAGCTGAACAATGTTAATGACTCAGATTATTATATTGTTTAAATATCATCGTTATCTGGAAAAGATGGCAACACCCTTCTAGACTAATCTGCTACAGTATTTTCGATTGCTTACAAGAGGGAAAATGCATCAGGAAAAGTGAAGTACCATATAAATTAAAAAATATAAAAAAAAGTGTAAATGAAATACAAAAAAAAGTAAAATTATAACAAAATAATACAAAACAGGATAGGTTGAATATTAAGAATTAACGAAATTAAAAATCATTCTAACGAACACATCCAAGAAGAGAGGTTGGCAGTCACTGCTGTATTCTGCAGTTAATTTTAGACCAGAGTAATCTTGGAGGCGTTGATGTAGCTGTGACAGTTTGTTATTATCATCGGTAACGACAATAGTATCGTCAATGTACCGACAATATATGGGTGGTTTATACAAGATGAAGAGTACCTTTTTTTCAATTTTCCACTGCTTGAGTGGTTCGGACCTCGAATATAATTGGCTACTTTTGACCAAATTGCTTTTGCTTTTCTTCTTTGGATTCCAGTGTTTCTGGCTCTAACGTCTCTAACTTCACTGAATAATGGCTCTTATTAGAGCTGGAAACATTAGAACCTAAAGAAGAAAAGCAAAAAACATATTTGGTCATATAATAGACACATCATAAATAATATTATTCATATAGTTATATATATTTATATATATATATATATATTATATATTGATCAAACACAATTAAAGATGGTAGTCTTTTACCTAACAAGGGTCTTGAGATTTGGTTTGTGTTTTTGACTCTGATCGAATGACCGCTATGTTACGGTTGAAAGATCTTAGTCTTGTTTATCCCATTTCTTATTGTGTGTTTGATCATATGATTGTATATTTCACGTGTTTATGTGAAAGCTTTATATATATATATATATATATATATATATATATATAATATATATTATGATCAAACAACAATATGAAAGATCTTAGCTCTTTTTACCATATCATATTGTGGTTTGATCATTGATTGTTATTTCACGTGTTTATGTGAAATCTTTTATTATATATATATAATATATATTATATATATATTTGTTTCTGTTTTATTTCTTCTACCTCTTGAGTACGCAAAACTACAATATATTTGTCCTCTGGATGATACGAAATAAAACAAGCAGTAAACGACAAGTAACAGACACTAAATAATAAAATTTGTTCTCTCGAGTCAAAAACTTACAAGAGCTCATTCCATATATATAACACAATATTTCAGCTTTCTTATTGAACAAAAAATGTAAAACTATACTAAACAAATAACATCATTTAAGCATAGATTTTTTATGGCTTTTTTAAAAGTCGTTAAACTAAAATCGTTAGAAAGTTTTTCATTTCACTGTTACAGGAAAATTTCAAAGTTTTACAGTTTTGTGACTTTACATTAAAAAGCTTTAAACTGTTTCATATCTGACTGCTGATTTTTTAAAATCCCCTCAATGAGTCCTGCAGGTCATTTATGGTATTCTCAAGTCCTAAGGTGTTTAGAAAAGTAGACCACATTACATTATTGTTACTTCAAAATAGAATAAATATTGCTAACAACTAAATTTTTTTTTCATTTATTTCAACATTTATTTTTATATTGCTGAGTATTTTTGTATAATAGACTAGCATTGCTTCCAGGAGAGCAAGAATATCAGAAAAAAAAACTAAATAAAAAGAAAAAAAAACTTAGTTGTTATAACACTTGATTCTCTAATTGATAACTTACGAAGATATATTAAATAGAAACACCCTAAATTTATGTTTTTAATGTTCTTTTGAAATATCAAATAAAGTCACAAGGAAAAATAGTTCAATAAAATATGCAGAAAATACAATTTGTATTCTACCTTTTGTGTTTAGAACTTCTTTAAAGTTGTTTGAAAAATATTTTTTATTATAAAAATATTGCTATCACCTTTTTATACCTTTAATCAGAAATAAATCATAGATATTATGCATAAACACAATATAATAAGATTTTCACAAAGAACTTTTCATGACATATGTAACGATTGCACTTTCTTCATTAGTAAACTACACGTACATTAACGTACGTACGTTGTAAATGTATTAATATTAATATCAATATTAACGGTCCTCCCATTAATTAATTACGTAATGTACTAATGTAGGTACGTAGTAAAGTACATTAAAGTGACCAAAAAAAAGTGCAATAAAACCTACTACTTATAAAATAAAAAGATTGTCTTGTTATTATACACATATCTCATACCAGTGAAAATTGTTCTGTGCTTTTTCAAAACATTTTTTTAGCACTTAGGCCAAATTTTAATTTGATAGTAAAGAAAATGTAGGACACTTTGTAGAACACACACACACTTTATTGGATACATACTCGTACATTAGTTCTATTTCTATTGATTAAATTATGTTTGGTATTCAGTAAAATATAACTTTTTTCTTTGTGCTATTCACCTTGTATATATTTTTGTAAAAAAATCAACCACACAACTAATAAATTGTTTTAAAAGAAACTAGTAGATCATACAGGAAGTTATTAGGGTTTTTCCAATTTAAGCCAAAGTTTGTATTTTTTTTCTTATCATGTCTTTGCTTATATTAAAAAGGGTTTAGTTTTTCTTAGTATGTAATAATAATTAATAGGTCATATTTTACTGAAAAAATAAAAAAAAATGACATGCATTTAAAAATTTTGTATATTAATTAGATATTCTTATAAAGTCGAGGTTATGGTTTAAAGATGCTAGAAAAATTCAATGTCATTTTCCATAATGAGGATTTATAATTCTTGAAAAAATATTAAGCGAATTTTTTTTTTTATAATAGGTATATGTAGTACAGACATATATATTTGGCGATGGTTTGGGAGGGTGAGAAAGGCTGGGACATGGTCAATACAGGAGCTGAGCATGGCAGGACGATTGATTAACCAGTACTGCAGGCCATGAATGGCACACAGGTCCCCCCCATACGCTATCATTACCGCCACTCTAAATACAACCTCTTCTCACTCCCTAAACCCTTCTTTTTTCCTTAAAAAAAAAAAAAAAAAAAAAAAAGTAATTAATTGTTCTTAGAGAGGACTTAAAAATTTATTGCAGGTGATTCGGAGACAGATGATACTAGTGTTTTAGTCAGAATAATCTATTCTATTGGCGACACTGTTTGCCTAATTCCTTTATCAATAAACTTCTTTTGTTAGCAATAGAGTTTGTTTTTCTTTGCGCTATTTACCTTTTATATATTCTTGTAAACAAATCAACCACATGACTAATAGATTGTACCAAAAAAGAACTAGTACATTATACAGAAAGTTATTTGGGTTTTTCTTCACTTAAGCAAAAGATTGTATTTTTACTTACATCTTCTTGTATTGTTGCAATAATTTTCAGATTTTTGAGACTCTAAAGTGTGTCTAGAGACACATCAAGATTGAGATTAACTACTTAGAAGATAGCTAGTTTCCTTTTTTTGATGCTTTGGTCCGGTAAAGGTTAAGTTCCTTCAGGATGTTAGCATGTTGCAAACCTCCAAACCCAGCGGTTTGGAGGTTTGCAATGACGAATCTGCGGTTTGATTTAATAAAACTTCCCTTTTTTTGTGATAAACCTTCATAAATTCACAAGTTTGTAACAATATCAATAGGTTTTTTGGATATATGATCTTAAAAATCTTTTCAAACTTCCCATAAAACACTTTTCTTACTTCCACTACACAATATAATAAGTATGTGGTATCCAATACATTTCTACCATTATCTATTCGCTATGAGTACATGAATGAGATTTGATTTCAATTTTCCATTAGCATAAGTAGGTAGATGGAGGGCATCGTTTAAAATAACTGCAGCTTCTAACAGTCATATTAAACAGATGCATGTATAAAACCAACTACAGAAACAGTGCTCACCACTAGAAAAATAATAGAAACCTCCACGTTTCTATAAGCAAGCATAATAACAAACTCAATGACAGTTAACTGATTTTAGTTCTATTTTAATAGAGTTATCTGGTATCTGTAATATAAAACTCAAGGACAATTTCATTTATTTTTATTTTGGTACACATTTTTATCAGTTTTATGAAAATTGAAATCATCCATTATTTGACATGTTTTAACCATAAATGAAAAGTATTAGTTTATCTAAGTATTTATATTATTCTTATTAAACTAATAATTGGAACATAAATCCCATCAGACTCGCACTCTCCCCGGCTATACCTTTTTAAATTAAGGCTCCTATCAGGTGGAATCGCATTACAAAAAACTATCTTTGTTTGATTCAATATAATACTCGTATAATATCTCTTTAACTTAGAATAAAAATACATGCTAAAGTAGAACTATACTTTTAGTTGGATTTCTACTCCAAATTTCTTGCAATTTTATCACCATCAAGAGAGATGCTGTTTACTACTATATTATTTGAATAGATTATCTATTCAACACATATCTATCCATGATATACTTCAATTAAATGATTAAATAATATTCTTACTGTTCATTATTTTCAACTTTATTACCCTTTATTTTGACATTAATCAAAACCTATATTTTTGGCCCAAAATTTCCATAATTAACGTTAAATATAATATAATATAATTTAAATATAATAATATAAATATAATTATTAAATTTAATATACATATAATTTAATTTATTATCCGATTCTTTTTTATTATGGTGTTTTATTGAAGTTCCACAATATTGATATTTATTTCCACAATACAATATCGTTCTTTATGTTTTACCTCCATTATTATGTCAATTGGTATCATTCTTTTTCTGTTTATATTTTTTAATTATACGATTTTTATACAATTGCTTTAATCCCCCAAAAAAAGTACACACATAATTAAAGGAAAAGCCGTCCGTTTCTTTCCTTCCATTATTTCCCAAGCGAGCTCGGGTCTAGTTATCTAGTTGGTTTGTCAACTGTCACATCCCTAGAGTGCTTAATTTTAATTAAATGCTAACGAGCTCTTGATGAGGTTTTAAACTGTATTTAATTATTTTTTTTTATTTATAATTCTCTGTTGCATAACTA
Source organism: Hermatobates lingyangjiaoensis (assembly GCA_026182355.1). Lineage (NCBI taxonomy): Eukaryota > Metazoa > Arthropoda > Insecta > Hemiptera > Hermatobatidae > Hermatobates > Hermatobates lingyangjiaoensis. The sequence goes on from JAPFBL010000037.1 coordinate 125,402, forward strand.
GAGAATTTGAATGTGGAACATGTTTAGGTTATATTACAACAAAAGTATAGTTATCACTAAAAAAAAATTCGGGATATTTATCTACAAAACATAATATTATTGAGGTTATCTGATTAAATTATTGATATTTTTAGGGTAAAATAAATTCGTTAAATTGTAATCAAAAATACAAAAATTCTTTAAATAATAAGTTATTGATATTCATCTGGATATTTAAGGGTAGACGACAGAAATTTTTCCAGAACTATGAACTCCATAAGTCACTCAGATTGACTCTTGTTAATTAAATTTGACAGATATTTATCCACAGTTTTGACAATATTTGACTGGATTTCAATTTTTGAAATTAAATAGCAGCCTATTATAATAAGATATATTGAAAAATGGTAACGAATTTTATGGTATTTTATAACAAAACCGCAAATTTGTTTACCTCAAAATTTTAAAATTTGTAATGGATATTACCTTAATTTGATTTATAACATAATAGTTATATTATACGATTTAAATATTGAAAATAAAAATGTGACTGAACTGTTACGTCTACCTGTTTCACTTTGAGTCATTCTGAAACCCTTGATTCAAAAATAATGTTATATGACTGCTCCTTCCTATTAGATAAACATCTATACCAAACCAATTCTCAAATCAAAAACCTCTGCCAGTTTTGTGTGTCACATTGGTGTACCCGACGTTTCATTTCTAACTTTATTAATAATGTATTTACTTTTTATGTGAAATACAACATCCACCGACAATTCACAGTTAGGTTTATGTGCCACTAAAAACGCCAAGTACAAGCAAGTGTACCTGACGTTTCATTCTCACCATTAGCAGTACTTGATTTGCTTTTTGTGTTAAATACAACATCAACTCACAAGATCCTGCTAAGTTTCCGTGTCAGAAAAGTACACACGACATTTCACCCAAATCATTAATAGTAACCCTTTCTGTATAAACTAAATACATCATCAACTTATTGGCTATATTTACGTGTCACACCAGTGTACCTGAATTTAATCCATATTTAATTAGAATATATATTTGCTGTCCAAGTTGAATAGATAATCCATTCAGTATCCACTGCAGTAGTTACGTTTCTTGAGTAAGGACTTTTATTTATCTCTCTTGCTCTTACTGTTTCTGTTTTAGTCTGCCTGTCTCTCTCTCTCACTCCCACTCTCTCTCTCTCGCTCCCACTCTCTCTCTCTCGTTCTCTCTCTATCATAAATAGATTATCGGATTATTGCAATATCTCATAGCCTACTATTAAGTTTGTGTCTAGTTTCTGTACCTCTTGTTCTATTGTCATTATTACTATTCTACTCTTTCTCTGTTTTGACTGTAAATCGATACTGCCACAATCCAAAAACTACTACTTGCATAAAGGTGTTCATTTGTGTACCTGATATTTTATATTTTTTTATTACAATTACTGTTTTCTACATTTAATTCATACAGGTTCATTCACCCTGAAAAAGCATTATAGAAGTACATGTGTCACACCCATTCAATACTAAAACTCCCACTCTCTCGAGAATTAAGCCTTTAATAAAGTCTGTTGCCTAGTCGAGCTAACGACGCTTCATTATTAAAGGGAATGCCAAGTTAGTTGAACAGGTGAATTTAACCAGTAATGAACATGGTTTGGTTAATATTTCGCTCAAAGAGACCACCTCATCGATCCCAACCTGCCTAGGTCTTTATGTATCTTAAACTCTGCTAAAATACGCCTTTTGCTTCCTGCTGCAAATATAATTAGTTTTGAACAAAGCAAATGACAAGGCTCTCTCATTTCAAACTCTTTCCTTCATCTTATTTTTAATGTGTTTTTAAATTGATCATTTCATTAAAAGTTAAATAATTAAATAAAGAGTCCTTAATTAATTAATAAAGTTTGCGCATTAATTATAATACTGATTTTGTTAAAGAATATTAACTTATTCGTTATCAGTGTGCAGTTTCTTCATGAATGTCCTAAGATGTTATTGAAATTATATTTTTACTACCACTAACACATTTCACAACAAATTACCCATCTAAATCAATATAATGCATTCTTATACGTGAATCTATAAGGAATATCCAGATAAATCACAAAAAAATGAATTCACACTGACTAGGGTCAAACAAAATTCATAACAGCTAAGATATTTAAAGAAAAAGGAAATTGAAAAAGTTGTAAACATTTTCTATATAAGAAGCTAGTATTAGTTAACACTAATGAATCTATAAAGTATTTATCACTCTAAAAAGTTGGAAGATCTATTAAAATAAAACTACAATTCATACTATGGGGCATAGAAAGTACTTACAAAAAAAACTTAAAATATATTTCTAAAGAGAATGAAAAACAGTTTTGAAATTTAGATTAGTGATTATATATAAAATCAAGTTTGAAAAACATGGAAAAAACATTTATTATAATAAAATGATTTATTTCTCCCACATATGATTGCTTCGCAAAATTTATTTAGATATTAATTTTTAGAGTATAATGAATAAAAATTACACTACAATCGGCATATAAATAATTACTTATTTAGTGAGATGGGGCCAGGCTAGCTCAGTGGTTACGTGCTCACCTCTGAACTGATAGGACCGGGGTTCAATCCTCACCTGGCCCTCGATTTATTTACGCGGGAGGTGAATAAATCTGAGTACGTCGTCCCTCGGAGAAGGACGTTAAACCGTCGGTCCCGAACCTGTACGATGTCAGGTACTCGTTAAAGATCCCTATTCTAAATACATTTGAGTTAGGCAAAATTTAGGACTCCCACTGTAGAATCAATCTTCATTGTATGGTATCACAAAGGGCCAATGCTTGGCCTACGTGTGTTCCCTTGTGGGACTGCCACTGCAACCTAACCTAACCTAACCTATTTAGTGAGATCAAATCAATATCTAGCTCAACTAATAAGCCGAGAGATTTAGCATCTTGCAAATACCTCTGTAAGTTGCAAAAAGTGAAAATTTATAATCCAACACTAAATCCTAAAAAAAACTGAACTAATGATAAGCACACAAAACTTTCAGGAATGATTGTAACAAGACTCTTTTTGAACAGAATTCTGACACATTTTTCAGCATTAATTGCACTACTATTTTTCTCTTTAATATTTAGTATAAACAATCTATCATACTTTGAGTGGCTATGTCTATTTTTTTTTGAGATTATCAAAAAAAAATTGAGATTATAAATATTATTATTATCTTACATCTTCAAGGTTTTGAACGGTCTATTTTACATTTTTAAATGATAATTATAGTGTGTTGAATATTTTCAAATTTATTTCGTTGCCTGCGTGTGTAAATTTTATTGCATTTATTTCTAATAAATAATTGAAACAATTAATATTGATGATTCTAAAAATTATATTCTAATTGTTTAATAAATTAAGGCATTATATTTATGGATCCTACAATTTGTTGCTAGTTAAGTGTAAGAATATATATTATTTACAGATCCTAGTTCAAATGTATTTCTTAAGCATTTCGGATAGTATTGTTTCATAAAATAATTAACAAGGAATATATAAAATAATCAACTGAAAAAATATAGGTTTTTTTTTTTTAAAACTTACTCAAACTGAACTAAATAAAATCTAATGTACTTTTAAAATATGCTTTTGCTTATGTTCCCTAGGGTCAAAAGCATCACTTACAAGTTTTCGACACTACTGATTTGAAAAAGTTGGTCAAATGGATAGGTATATTTCCAGAGTTAAGATTAGGCAATGAATTAGTAACCACAATTGATAAAACAGTACATCAGTTAGTTGTTAACGCGTTTCATGTTATGTTTACTTTTAGTAAAGTTCAGTGTATGCCACCCCAGATTTTTTTCTTACAGGTAGAATTGTTTTGAAAATATACTATAAATGGAAATATGTTTATTTTTATTTCATGTAGAGTTCAAATCCTTTTGTTTTTTTTTTATATTTTTTTCTAATTATTTCTATTATTGGAAGAATTGAATATAAGTCACGAATATTGACTGGACAAGGTTGATATAATTAATAGTCTATTTCTACTTCCTTCCCATTTAGATTACAGGTATTGATCCCTCTAACTTGGTTCATGTTCATGTTTCAGTGAATTGCTACACGTATGATAATTCATAAAGTTGGACATTTGAAACACTTATCTCTTCTTTAATGTTCAGCACTCAGTACATTACTTAGCATTTCAAGCAAATTGCTTTCCACCAGAAGAACTTTCACCCTAGTTAAATTCTCTGAATACACCATTATAACTTTTTGAAACACTTCACCCGACTGCACAATGAGTCTTAATTTAACAGTGTGAAAAACATGTGTCAGAGAAAATAAAAAAAAACATCACAATTCTTCTCACCTACAGCAAATTACTAATTTTAGATTAATATACTTTCAAATATTTAATTTTGTTTACAATATAAAATGTAATTTATGAAAAATGTAATTTATGAAAAAGTCTATTATACATAAAGTTGTATTTTTTTAATAAAGCATTTCGTCGATACCACTGATTTACACTACTAAATTATTTACATTAATTCTCGGTATTTTTTTTTCATATTTTCCTAACTTTTGCTGCTATACCAGTCCATACAAGCAA
>JAPFBL010000038.1:687500-810000 GCA_026182355.1 Hermatobates lingyangjiaoensis
TTATGTTGGTTATTTGAATTCTTAGAATGTACTTTTTTTTTTAAGGATATATTTGCACCATATCTAAATATATTGTATACATATATCCCTAAATTGAAAATAACCAAAACTGATTTCTGTTTAACTGAACAAATTATTTCTTAATACTCCTATTTCATACTATTAAAAGTCATTATCCCACTGAGGTTTGTTAACTGAAGCTGATTAAAGTCAGCTTGCTGGAGAAACATATATCTAATTACTTACTTAGCAACAATCTCTTTCAATTGGTAAAGAAACTTTAAAAACGTATTATAAAAGAATCAACTCTCAAATACAGCAACATGGAATTAAAATTTAGTAGTGCAAATGACGACTCGACACGACTATTATTCTTCACCTTTGAATTACATTCCATTATTTCAGCGTTGTTGTCACTGTTTATATATTTCTTACTTCAAAAACTACTTCTTGAAACTTAACATGAACAAATGGTTATTGTTGTTAATAATCAAAGTAAAAAAATTATAATATTTCTTTAAAATATTAGTTGTAATTTTATTTCTGAAATGAGAATAATGTTTTAGGACCTGACTTGATGGAGGTCCAGGGAAAGCTAAATGCGACCTGAGTCGCTTGACGACTGTCGAGGGTGCACGTAATGGTGTTCTAGAGTAGTGAGGTCGACTGCGGGAGTGAAAGTGTTTGGGTTCGTGCATACAATACAGCTTCCAAGGCTGCTCCCTTTGTATTCAGATCTCAACAGTCTGTGGCCTCAATCAATGACAATCCTCAAAACTCCCCCACCCAAAATACTACACTACATATCATTTACTATCTACAATCCCAAACCAGCTACTTTGTAGTTTTTTTTTCGTATATTTGTTAATTATAATTTACCAATTACCAAACACTGATCCAACTTTTCGCCACCTTGTGCTTATTAACACACACACACACACACACACACACACACACACACACACACACACATACACATGCAATATCTTTTTTCTTAAGTCAAGACTGAAGTATATGGAGCTGTATTACGTACCCTATATACTTTCTAGGTGTGTTGTTAATTTTGCATAATCAGTTTAACAATTATTACCATTGTTAGAGTGTTAATTACAAAATTTTCCAAGGCCTGATTCAAATCTGACTTTTTTTTTACTTTTAATATTTTAATATTTTTTTAAAACATACCATAGTATTCTTGAAAATGTATTTCAAAAGTCATTAACGACATGAAAGACACCCAATACCACTCACTCTTTTGTCACTGGCCTCTCATGACTTTCTCCGTTACCTCGTCCTTTTCATTCTCTCTCTCTCTCTCTCTCTCTCTCTCTCTCTCTCTCTCTCTCTCTCTCTCTCTCTCTCTCTCTCTCTCTTACTAAATCCTGCTCTTTCTTTCTCTTTTAGACTCTTTTCTTACTCATCTTCTCTCTAGGTCTTCCGTACTCCCATCCAGCTCTCACGAAGTGAATGAATGAGTAGTAGTGTTCTGTCTTAATAGTAAACAGAAGCAGACCTTAGTTAACTTTAATCTGATAGCACAAAATTGTCTGATAATTAATTCTAATTGATGGGGTCAGGTTAGCTCAGTGGTTACGTGCTCGCCTCTGAACTGATAGGACCGGGGTTCGATCCTCACCTGGCCCTCGATTTATTCATGCGGGAGGTGAATAAATCTGAGCACGTCGTCCCTAGGAGAAGGACGTTGTCGGTCCCGAGCCTGTACGATGTCAAGTACTCGTTAAAGATTCCTACTCTAAATACACTTGAGTTAGGCAAAATTTAAGACTCCCAGTGTAGAATCAATCTTCATTGTGTGGTATCACAAAGGGCCAATGCTCGACCGAAGTGTGTTCCCTTGTGGGACTGCCCCTGCAACCTAACCTAATTCTAATTGATAATATAATTTTTTATATTTCCTCTGACAAGTGTAGTAAAGTTTGTTCCTACTTTAATCCCTATAGACTTTTTTAATCTTCTTACTTGGAAAATATAAGTCGTTAAAATAAGCTCAGAGTGTTTAGAAGTTGAGGCAAGTAGAATTAGAATTAGGTGCTTCAAATATACCTCCTCTGTAATAGGGTATTTATATTTGTAAATTCACTGGCATATAGTCAGGGTACAAGTTTGCTTTTTATTCAGACTAAAAACTAATTAACAGCAAAAATGTGATAACAAATCGTTAAGAGCTAAATGTGCGACTCATTTATGATGAATTATTTCTATTGAAAAGACTAAGATATTTATTTACTCCCTCATTAACTTTTTCCCCACCTAAAAGCTCCTTAACATAACTTTTTCACCATGTCCCCCACTCTTTTGTTACTGACCTTCTCACTTACTTCTCCTTACTTACCCACCCACCTCGCCCCCACTCCCTCACTCTCTCTCTCTCTCTCTCTCTCTCTGCTTCTCACCTCTATTTTCTTTCTCCTTCCCATTTCTTTTCTCTATGTTAATCACTTTCTCTTACTCATCCTTCCTTTCAGTTCTCTGTTCTCCCACTTATCTCTCAAAAAGTTTCATGATTGGTGCAGGTTAGTCCAATACCTTGCGTTCTTGTCTTTGGACTGGTAGATCCCGGGTTCGATTCTCACTCTGACCCTCGATTTTTTGATTTTTGACGTGGGAGATGAAATGGTCTTACCAAGTCGTTTTGGATCGTTAAGCCTTCGGTCCGAGCCCTTTACGATGTAATGTACTCGTAATGTACACTTGGGTAAGGTAAAATAAATGTTAGAGCTTCCAATGTAGATCGCTTAAGGAAACACAATCTTACTTTGAGGAATTAGTGTCAAGGATGTAGTTTTCTGTCAAACCCTTAATACCAAACCAAAAAAAAAGTCCTTTTATTAATAATTTCTTATACAGTAGCATCTACTCTTAAGATATCATCCAGACCTGGATCTAGGTCACTATCTCATTCTGTTTAAGAATAAGATTAGTTATAATTTTAAGTTAGTCGTATAATAATTAACTGAAAAATTTTTGATATTATAAAAATATTTATAACATAACTCTAAAGGTACTATGGACACGTTGCTGTGGAATCTTTTTTCTTACGTTTTAGTAAAAGAAACAATTAAAATCATCTATAAATATGTTAAAATAAATCAAGGAAATATACACTCACTCCTCTATCACAGATAAATATGAAAGATCATTCAGAGCTTGTACCATATGAAGTATAACGCATTCACTAGTCCATGTACCTTAAAGGGAACGTGTGTTCGCGGAGTCATCACTGAAAATTACGTTTACCAACTATTACAAGTATCAAGTCACTTTAAATATAAAAGTATAAATAAAACTAAAATGCCACCCAGCAATTCATTGTAGAAGTAGAAACTGATGAGAGGACTAACTTCCTCGCCATTAATGTTCCATCCAAATAAAATAATTAACGACTGAAACTCGACTAATACTGCTTTCTACCTAAAAATAAGCAGTGAATGTTCTTAAAGGCAGAGGTATGCTACAATAATATCCTTGATTCATGGAAGGATATTACTGTAGCATATTTCAGCCATAAGAACATAATATATTGAAATACTATAAAGATGATGAATATGTAGTTGAGTAAATACCTAATTAATCAAACTGACTGTAATGAATATTGGATATCTCAATAAACATTCTGAAGAAGTTTCAAAGAATAATCTAAAAGAAATAATCACTTCTGAAAATAATACAATAAGAATTATACACTAAGTGTGGTAAAAAACAATATACAGGATTTCAGAATTGATGAGAGTACACTGAAAAATAGTGTAAAGCGCAATGTTAAATTAATAATTTTGATGATAGTATTATTCTTGGAATGTTGTCATGATTCTGTGAGCAGTATAATAAGAAATACTAGCAGTACCAACTAGGAGTCTAAACTTATGATCTGGAGAGCTGCGAGACTCTGAACACTCACACATCAGCAAGACATTGACCTCTAAATCAAGAACATTCTCCATAAATCTTGGAACAGTTCACCAAAAACTGACGGTCTATAAACTAAAACTCATTAGACAGATGTTAGGAAATAATAGAAACATTATATATAAAGGGGCCATTTTGGATTAAAATGGTCTCTTTTAGAAAACTGACTCGATGGATGATATTGAAAGACTGGTGGCCTAAAAGAGAATGAACTGATGATAATAAGCAACCTGGTCCTTAAGTAATTGCTCACAAACTAAAAATGATTCAAAGAAATAATCTTTGAACCTGGAATTCACAGATTTCTAATATGCAATAAAATTTATGGGACTGAAACCTAAATGTCCACGGTTATTCATAGATTATTGGAGGTTGATCCAAACAAGGGGATGTAACTTAGTGAGATGATGCCGAACAAAATCGAAGAAAACTCAACAAATTTAAATAACACTGTGCGAACAGATTCAGCTTATTTCAAAGGTCCAAACCATATTAATCGATACGACTGTACTAAAAGCTGTTTGACACCACGGATTAAAGTTCAAATGACAAATAATCAGTTTGGTATCACTAATGCAGATGGCCTTTCAAGTTCTAGAAATTTGAGGTCTAGTAGTCAACCTTCTTTTTATAACGATACTTTCCATTTCGTCCAACTCTTTCGTATTCTTTCTCTACCTAAAATCTTTGATGGTGTATTTCTTACATTTTTTTTTAAACATGTAGTTATTTGTTTATCATAATCGGAAATTATGGGGTACATAGCTTCCATTCCACAGTTTATATTTATTCACAGTTTAACAAAGGATTTAGAGTTGCATATATTTGTATATTATCTTTAAAATGGCTTGAAATAGGATTTCATTGTGTAAAGGAAATGAGTGAAGAAATGCTTAGGATGTGGAAGGAAGCCCTGCTGAAAGACGGCGGCTCAACCGGAACAGTCTTCTCAACCCTCCACTGTCTACCTGAGCATGGCCACCATTCTCAGTCCCTACACAATGCTTAATCAGTTCTTTCCGTAGAAATAAACTGACATTTACAATTGTTTTGCCCCTTGTCTCTTATTCACTTGATATATAAGAGCTATATTAAAATTAATACATTCAAATATATTAAAAGCTCTATACATTCAACATTGTTTTGAAAAAGTTGTTGAAAAAAATTGTTTTCTTATTGAATTCAAATAGGCAGTAATAATCTTATATTCATTTTTGTATTATTATTTTCATTATTATCTGATAATGAAAATATGGTGAAAATGGATTGTGAGTTACACTGCTTTACAAGCCTCTTGACGGGTTTGATACCCATTCTAGTCCTCGATTTATTCACTCGGGAAGAGGAAAAAACCTGAGCAGGTTATCCCTCGGAGAGGACGTTCACCCTGTTTTATATAACCAAGCACCTTTCTTCTACACAATTATAAAAGAGAATAGATTGATGATGTTTAACGTGGAAACCTTCCGCCATATCACAAGAAACAACCGCTAACCACATCGCGTCCTTCCAGGCAAACCTAAGTCTTCCACAACCACCCTCAATCAGCAATATCCGAATAAATCTTGGGTCTGATAGGCAACCGAAGTTGTCGGATCCCACTGAGAGGCGAGAAAAAGTATTAAAAAATACAGACGCAAGACGGAAGAAGAAAAAGAGGGGATCGGGACCCAGCTTCCGAACAAGTGGAAGACTGAGCGGGCTTTAACCTACGGAAACCAACCCAAGAACGAGGATCCCGAGGAGTACCCTAGCCCTTGTTGTGCCTCCACATTGAAAAAGAAGTCTTGAAAAAGGGAGATATTACGTTCACAAGGCCGAAAAGACAGGCAATCCTACAGGCCAGGGCGCGCCGAGTGGACCTGGGACTCCACTCAGGGGCAACCGTCCCACCATGCCCCATTTAGGAAGTCTTGAAAAAGCCAGACTTAGCCATGTTAGGCTAATAAGAATGGACTGCCACCCAAGCCAGCGCGCGGAGAGCAAACTTCCCTTGGATGCCGTCTAAGGCTCATCACGGAACAGTTGTGCCTTTCTTAGTCCATGTTATGAGGGAGCAACCACCTAGACATGTTAATCCCACTGACCACGACAGGGAGAAGAGTCTCCAGCCTGAACCACGTTAGTTTCTCTTAAAAAATACCTCCTCTAAATCCACTTGAGTTAGGCAGTATTTAGGACTTCCAATGTTGAATGTTCATTGTGTTATATCACAAAAAGCCCATTTTTGTCCTATGATTGTTCATAGTGGTGCAACCACTCCAACATAACTTAATCTAAGTTGCTTTATAACAAAATACTATTCCAGTAAAAATTTAAATATAAAAGAATAGCATCGGCATATAACTGTAAACTGTTAATTTACTATTAAAAACTTACAATGAAAACAATATTGATTTCAAAAAATTAAATTATGGAAGAATTGCCTTCAGGCATTATTATTTTACTGTGTCAGTTCTTTATAAAGTCGATTAATAGGAAGCAGGAAGTATATTTTGTAAAATACCCTACTCAGATGGCACAAATCAGATTAGCTTTTTGAACCAAGTGGGTGATGTAGAGAGCCAGTGTGTGCTGGTATCCAGAGTTGTAGCTTTCTAGTTAATTCACTTCTCCACCCCACTCCCCTTTACTCAACTTCAAACCAACTACATTCTGAAACTTCGATTATTTCACAAAAGTCCATAAAGAAAACTGTTTATTTTTTTGGTATTATTATCTAATCTGCATTTTTGAAACTACAGTTAATCATTAATTAGAGTTAATTAATCATTTAGACCCAATATTATTGTAAATATTATTAATTTTTTTCAGTAATAAGTATTTTCTTCTTCCCATCGTAGTAAATACCTAAAATTACTCGTACTTAAAATGTTTGTATAGTACTTTTACGTCTGATAACGTACTCAACCGATAACGCTTGATAAATTATTAAATTTGTTATATATTTGTGGGTTTATATAAGAAGAAATTTGGTTTTTTATGAGGATCTAAGAAGAGTGTATGGAGAAGATGCCTGTGAAAAAGGTTTTAAATCAAACCAAAACGTCGACAAGGAGAATTTTATTTTTTAATCTAGAAAATTGACTAAATGTGGATATATAAGTATTTAAGTATTATATATATAAGTATAATATATATATATATAAGCATTAAGTATATATATGTGTTATATATAACACACACATATATATATATATATATATATTCGCATATATATATATATGCGAATATTGAAATTAAAAACTGCAGGTAACACAACAAACATAACAGAAAAATACACCTGATGCAGTCAGACGAAATTTTGATATTTGTTCAGTTGGTAGAGAAATCTAGAGGTAGGAGAGAGAGAGAGAGAGAGAGAGAGAGAGAGAGAGAGAGAGAGAGAGAGAGAGAGAGAGAGAGAGAGAGAGAGAGAGAGAGAGAATATGTGTGTAATTTCTTCCAGGTTACTCAATATAGGCGAGTGGCAGGGTTAAAAAACAAACACAAGGCACGCCACACTGCACGCACATTGACCGTTAGAACCGTGAACAATATGTGAAATTAATATTTTCACAAACATTGAGTGAAGGATAACTCGGAGAACAGTAAAATAAATATGTAAAAAAAAAAACTTGAAAGCAATTCAGAAGGCACTACGTTGGATTCATTCCAGCAGGTATACTGAATTTCTAGAAGGGTGGAACTATTGGATGAGACAGGATGACTATTGGTAGGCCTGGAGAAGAAAAGTGCAGAATTAATAATGTGACAATGTACGAAAGATAAATGTGACGACTACATTTCTTTATGCTTCTGAACACGACTTTAGGCCAGAGAATACCAATGGTTCTATGAGAAAACAAATTTTCCTTTGTATGGTAATTGACCATGAAGAGAGTTTAACAGCCTTAATGCTTTCTTAAAACTAGACCTCATTTACCGTCTACTGCTTTTGTCCTTCATTTAAGTTTTTTGTTTTGGGGAAAAATACTTAAGCTTTGAAAATCATTGATTTGAAATGTAATAAAAGAAAGTATTAAAGTTTAACTTTGTATTTGTAATGAAGCAATTTTCAGATTACTGGGAAATGATATCTATGAAATAAATAAAAGAAATTTTTGTCATTAGCAGGGTTCATTTTTTTTTTACTTTACCATAAGTAAAGTATAGTGATGGTGGAAAAATTCAATCTAGAGATTTTTACGGAATCACATGTTTTGAGGTCTCAGAAGTCGTACATGGAATTTTGTTAATGATGTCTGTGTGAGAGTGTGGGTGGTGGGTGGGTGAGTGTGTACGAGTATCTAAAAGTTTGTATAGATGCCACTGTCTACAATCTTTGATGGTTTAAATTAATACTTTGCAAAAAAAATAGGCCTAATAGTGTAGATATAGTTTGGGTGCAATTATGAATGATGGAAAAGTCACCTTTTGGTATAAACTGTGTTTTTAGACATTTATTTTCCCTAAAGCTAGAGTCTTGAAAATTTAACACTATCTTTGAAGCTACAAAAGCAATAACTGAAAAAATTCTCAGATTATTAAAGCAATAGGAAATATTTTTTTTCAATAAAATGTAAAAATGTTGACATCATTCAATCTGAGAGGAGCCTGTGAGGGTGATACAAGTATATGGCTTATATACAATATATGTATAGGTATATTTTTATAATGTTTTAAAATTATACATTATAATATAACATTAAAAAAATTATACCCAAAAATAGATAATGTAAAGGAGTTGAGGTAATATTTTTGTAAATTACATGAACCAAAGAAGCGTTATAGTATAGTATACTATTTATAAAAATATAGTATAGTATATTTTCTGTTTTTTTGATGCTAAACAGTTCAACATAGAACAATGAAATTTTACCGAAAAACTGAACAGAAAATTAGCAATTTATAAAAAATAATCCGTGAAGTTGCCATTACTACAATAATGGTATGTAGACCTTAGACCAATAAAGCTATAAAAACTGAATATTCATTCTGACTTACGTATCACCTTCTATACTTGTTGGATTTGTTTACATTTATTTATATGTTTATATTAACTTAGAATTTTTTCAGTGAATTGACTGAAATAAAATTGATTTTTAGAGGTATGTATAATAAAAATATTGATGTGATAATGATTTAATATGGGATTACTTAAGAATAAAATTTTTAATGTAAAAAAAAATTAAAACCAATCTAACATCAATTTCTGATGCTTTCCATGGTAGGATGGATTTGTCAAACAAAATGCTTTAATAAATCTCTATGTTGAACCCTTGAAGAAAACTTAATATCAGGGGTACCTTTCCTTGTTTATATAAATCATATGACATTAATGAATTTATCATTAAATGTTATATTTATTTTTAGTATTACAGCTTTATTATTATATTTTGCCTCCAGACTATGAACAAAAATATATTAAGCTTTTTGATTTTTTTTAATTAATTTATTTTCTTGTTTAATGCAACTCTTCCTCATTGAAGTGTTTAAATAGTGATCATAATCAATTAAAAGGAGATAATATGGTAATAAGGTGCAATGATTTCGGACACCACTATATTGGATAAGTAAATAGGACTTTAAGATAGCGATATAGTAGACCACATATTCATGATTTAATTAAAAATGGAATATGAAAGAAATTTTCCAATTTCTTAAACAACGAAAAAGTTATTTTTTTAATAATATGTTAACATTTTGACTTATGATTGAATATACAAGGTTTTGAGGAGATAAAGATCATTACGTCGTTTACCAGTTTGATAGTAAATTCTAGTGTAAGCCACTCCAGATTTTTTAAATAAAGAAAGATAATCTTTTGGAGGATTCATAATCATTACTCTAATTGACATTTAGTTTTAAAATAAAGAAAGATAATCTTTTGGAGGGTTCATAATCATTACTGTAATTGACATTTATTTTTAAAATAATGAAAGATAATCTTTTGGAGTATTCATAATCATTACTGTAATTGACATTTAGTTTTTAAATAAAGGAAGATAATCTTATGGAAGATTCATAATAATTACTGTTATTGACATTTAGTTTAGAGATTAATAATTCAATAAATGATTAAAAATGTTTAATGAAATAAGTGGCAAATTGTTTGAACTAAAATAAAAATGTTCCAGATTACTTTGGGATCAGGAGGCAAGAACAGTTCAGGATCTAGTTTCATGACCACTTCTCTCACCTGGTCACCCATGCAGCCTGTGACTGAAAGTCCCACACAGGAACAAATGGAACTTCTCTAACAATGTTTCAAGTTTTAATTTACCTTTGAAAAAAGACATACATTCATATCTGTAGAATAAATGACTCATATTCAAAATGTAGCAGTTGCTCTTAAAATAAAATATGACTTTACATAAAATGACCGTAAGTTCAATTTAGCTCAAATTTAAATTACATCCACTTAATAGTATGTTCACAAGAATTAATAATCACAAGTCATTAAACATAAATAATGGTTATATTGAGATTTTCCACCAAATTGATTAGTATTTTATAATATGTTATATTATTATAACATAATGTTATATTTAATGTTATATTCGAAGTTCTTTTATGACATTTTGTCTCTCAAATAAAAAGAATTATGGAAAACTAATAAGAGGGCTCAGAAATTCTGAAACACTGAAATAAAAGAATTAACACTGAATTAACAGAATATAAAATAAATATTGAAAAAATGAAATTATTCTTAATTAATAGACATGTCAATACAAATTCCAAGACAATAACAATCATAATTTTAATATACAGATAGTATGAATGTATATTTGGAGATGATTCATTATAGCACTGGGCATCCAAGAACGTAGCACATATCTTTTTTTTAAAATAAAACAGTCCCTTTAATAATAAACACCACTGTTTAAATATAATATAAGATGTATATAACAAATACGATTTTTTTTCATCAGTTGTCCTAGTTATTTTTGCATTCTTTAAATCATCAGTTGAGTTGATGAGTCTGGTAAATAACAGGCTTGAGATGTCCTAAAGGAAATAGTGGATTAAGTTCTGTTGATCGGGGAAGCCACTACATAAATCCCTTTACCCAATCAACCTATAAAGAAAGTTAAAGTTAGATTGAAAGTTAGAAGTTACGCATGCACTTGGAAAAATATATTGCAACTCCATCCTATATTTGTTACCAGTTTATAGAAGGTATTCAAAGAAGAAATTCTACCGGATTTCTAATAGATTTCAGTAGTGACATTATAATTGAAAAACTAATGATTTCCCCTTGCTAAATTGTAGCGTAAGCAATGTACCATGTGTATCATCACTCAGACATGGATAGCTATGTGTCTTGTATATATATTGTGTAAGTCTCTTTGACCTCCCAATAATGGGGCTTCACTGAATAATATTGAAGAATTCATATGTTCTGGCATCCATTCACAGGATTACTGTAATTTATCTGTCATCACCGTGAACAGCTTGCACAAGAGGCACTCTGTGAGAACGTTGTTTGTAAGTCTGAGAACACTTTGGGCGGATTATTTTCTAGTATTCATTGTTTAGCTTACTCTTATGACTGCTTTCAGAGAACTTTTAACAGCATTCGTCAAAAACATATTGGATGTTTCTTTAACACTCTTTGGTTGGTTACAATCGAGCAACTTGCATGGAACTGTTTGATTAAAAAGTAATCAGTTATGTCATTTAATTGTTACCTCTTAGGCTTAAATGCTAAAACTTAATTATTCAGGCATAAAATTAAATTTCTTTTTTGTTCTCTTAGTAGCTCAGTTACAAATCAGTCTATTAAATAGAAAATAAATGCCTTCAATATTTTGATGTGACTTTTGGAATATCCAATATATGTCCACCAAATTAATAATTAGATGAATTAGAAGAGAGTATTACAATTTTATTTACTTTATAGATCAGTATTCTAAAAAAATAACTTGCAACTCGAACATCAATCATGAGCAACAACTAGTTCAACTACAGAAGTCCTTTATGACAATAGAACTGTATTAATTGATTTTATCCACCAAAACAAAAAGAATTATCTAGTTAAGAAAACATGACTTTAATAAACAAGTTTTTCAAAATATATTTAAAGAATACTGATAAATGACAGTCACTAAACAATTTTATTGAGGTATTTATTTGTAAATTTAAGTTCAACGTTTTCATTAAATTATATAAGTAGTGTAAACATTAAATTGTAGATAACTTTTCTAATTTAATTCATTTTTTCTCTTTTCAGAATATTATAAACCTTAAACTAGTTGTTCAATATACTGATATTATTCAACCTATGGATTGCTAATAATATTATTTAAATTTCAGTGAAAAAGTATTACTTTCTTTCCGATTTATGACAATCCCTTGGTGCTAATTCCATAATTTAGTTTATAATGTGCTCAATGATTTTATTATTCCTGACTTTCAAGTTCAGGTATTTAAATAAAGAAAATACAATTAATAAAGTAATCATATTTGAAAATTACGATTTTTAAGCATCAAACATAAGCCGAGTCATTGATTCTGTAATTAGAATCAATCAATCAAATTATTGAATATATTTTTTGAAGTACAATTTAAACTCTTTTTTTTAAAAAAAAATGTGTTAATTTTTACTTATTCTATAATTTCTAATGTAATATAATTAAAATTTAGGCTTTTATACTATAAGAGAAAAATATTTTATTATAATTAAATGTTTGAATACAAAAATAGACATGTTCAAAAATGGACTAGTTTAACATAGGAGCTTCAACTTGATAATAAATACAAAACACTAATAAAAACATGAAAGCTTCGTTGGTAAATATATGTACAATAATAACATAATGATAATAATTCAATGCTCTTAGTAAGTTTTAAGTTTCATATCTCATCAAATAGTTCAATTTAAGCTTGAAGTACAAAAAAAGATCACCTGACATGATAATTGAACTTCAAATTTAAACATGTTAATACAACACAATTTTTCAGCGTTCACCGATCGATTATCTTTTTAAAATTTAACTCAGGAATGTTATCAAAATGTCTCTTCTATTTATTTTTTTTAAATAAAAATTAATAATACTGTAAGTTAGTCGATTAATAGTTACATAGTAATAAATGTAAATAACGTATTTAAAAAAAATATTCTCTATTCTATGTATGATAATTGTTAGTTTTTTTTTGTTTATTAAAAATTAAAATTAAGTAAATAACATTTCAACCACTCAATGAAAAAAAATTGTATTTAAAGAAACTAAGATTAAGGAAAGGCATTTGAAGTGATCTATGGATTTATGGAGTACAGTGGTTGGATGACAAAATTTTACACTTTTGAATAAAATTAACAGTGGTATGATATCTTTTTAACACCAACTACTGATCACCTAATTAAAACTGTATGTTTAACCTGTTGATAGAATAAAGCCCAAGTAACAAAATAAACTAATAGATTAACCTTGGATGAAAGGACAGAAAACACTTGGAAAATTAACTCCTAAATGATTATTTTAAAATAGAATGACTATTATTCATTAAACTTGTAAAAAAAATTGATGAATAAATTATAAAACGATATCAAAAATTGTGTATAAAATACATAAAATAATACTACTCTTACTAATCAAACGAGTTCACGAAACATGCAACACAACAATCTACAATATAGTTGAAGAAACATATTTACGTTCTTAAGTATAAATGAAATCATCTTGTAGCAATGAATCTCTCATACAGTCATTAAAAAAATATATCCACAGTTATAAAACTACAATACCGTATTTCCACACATGCTTGTCAGTAGCTGCATTTACTATCCCATAGGTGGTCCAAAAATTAGAAAATGTGTATATGTAAATACTTGTTACATATTTAATTGGAAGGAATAACCATTATTTACTTTCTTACTTAGTATTTTTTTTATTAATATTATTACAGTTTTCTTTATGGTAGAAGAGTTTAAAAGCTTAAGACCAAATAAATGAGTTTAGTTATGGTCGTTTTCCTCTTAATTGTACAATCATACATTAATTAAAGTTAACTTATGCCTGTGTATATACATTATTGTAATATAATATTTACGAAAATTGTGTATAGTTTAATTTTATAACTTATAGTTGCAGATGATGAGGAATTATCTGTTTGTATTAAAATGATGTATATCAAATTAGAACATATCACATAATATAGTTATTTTATTGGATATTGTGTAAAAACATTTCATTTTTTTAAACTTTATGTAAAGTTTAAAAGAATTTATGTAAACTTTATGTAATGTTGTATTTCTTAGATTAACTATATAAATAATTTCATTTGACTAAAACCTCCTATAGTTTATTAATGTAATTTTTAACTAAAATTTAGTTTCAAATATCCTGACACAATTTATAATAAAAACAAATACCCTATTATTTAGTTTTCCTCATAGGAGCTTTGCTATTTTGTAAATATTAGACATATAGAAAATAATCCTTATTTTTATTAAAATAGATATATATAACTGATAATTAATTGGGGCCTCACAAATTTATTTTATAAAAAAATGAAATTTTTAAGAATAAAATTATCAATAGTGTTCAAAATTCTAGAACTTATTAGAAGCATAAACTAAAGGAAAAGAAAAATATTTTATTGATGATAAACGCCAAAATTAAATAATAACCACAGATTTTTCTGGTTATTGCTAAAAGTTGAATAAAAAACAATACCAATAATTTCTAGAATGTCAATTGTTATCAGAATAATAAATGCTGGGTCTTCAATAGTAATCTGATCAATTTAATAATGATATCAATTGAGTCTATAACATTAGAGTTCCACCATAATATTATAAAACATAGAAAGTAATCATTTAAATACTACTTATTTCATTTAACAATAATCCATCCATAGATACATACATTAACTTGTAAATATTTAATATTACTAGGAATAAACCACAAAAACTTATTTGACTGTATTTCGACATCCGTCAAAAAATAGAGAATGAAATTCAAAATATAGTCATTAGTTTTAGTTTGTGGTTTTTGGTTTTTTTCGCTGGGACTTTTTTCATTTATAGTTATATATATATATATTCACTATAAAATCGGAAGGACGATACAAATTAGACACAATAAGAGTTTAAAATCAAAGGAGAGTAACATACAAAGTAAAGAAACACACTTATATACTCACATTTTCAGGGAATCCGTCTTCAGAAGAAAAGAGGTGGGAGACCAAGAACGTTGTAGACGCAACGGCAGTTAACCAACCCGGTAGTCCAATTTAAAAGGTAGCACAACTTAAAAATTTAATCCAGACTATCGGGTCGGTAACTTTCTGTTGCGTTTATAGCATGCTTGGTCTCCCTCTATCTTTCCTCCTGAAGACGAATTCACCAAAAATTTGAGTTTTTTAGTGTATTTCTTTCTTATGTCTGTTATTCTACTTTTATTTTGAACTCTTATATATATGATTATATATCATTAAAGTCGACATAGCTACTACGCTCTCAACTTTTATGCTGGTCTGCTCTAGTCTTCTATTGAGCACACTGTGGTCTGGTGTTAGCTCCCAATTCATCTGTCCAAGAGACTTACTACATAGCTCTGAGCAGAGGTAAAGAAAAAATTACTTTTTATGTACAAAGGACATTTTTTTTTGTTTTAAGACATAAAACAAATACGTAAATAACAAAAAACCAACACTCTATGACGTACAAACTAACTTTCAACCTCAATGTAAGTAATCTTCAAGTTAAAGACAGGAATAAAGTAAGTCTTAACTTATGTTTAGCCTAGTTTACTTCTCTATGACGTACAAGAATATGTCTAACGTCAAAAGTTAGACATATATTTGACGAATGTACAGCTATATATTAAATATAACTATTTGACATATATTTATACATATGTCAAAAACTCCTGTTTAGTGCTGTCTTTAACTTGAAAGGCTTATGTTGAAGTTGAAAACGTGTTTGTAAGTGATATTTTTGTCTGATTTTTGTTATTTATTGTTCTCAAATTTAGTCTTATAAGAGAAAATAATTGTTTTTTCTCTGTATAAAGCTATTTTCTTTTTGTTACCTTTACTCAGACCTACTTAGTATGTCTCTTGGACAGATGATTTGGCAGCTAACACCAGCCCATCGTAAAGTCAATTCGAAAACCAGAGTAGACCAGAATAAAAGTCGTGAAGCAGAAGATGCTGTGTATTTTAAGGAAATGTGCCTCCGTGAAGAACTGCTGCCATTCTACACACACACACACACACACACTATATATATATAGTTCAATGTACATAAAGAAACATTGAACTGTATTTGTCCATTTCGGATCGTATTTTCATCGAAAAAGTGATATATATATATATATATATATATATATATATATATATATATTGTTGCAGTTACACAGTTAAAATAGATAGGCACACATATATTCTTTAATTTTTGTTTGATGAAGCTAAACTTTACAGGAAAGATAAAGGAACGATGATTGTCTAATATATGTCCCTTTAGTTTATTTTTTTAAATTTTGCCTGGTTAAAACATATTTAATTTATAAAAAATTGTATTAGTTTGAATAAATATATTTACCAGTTGGCCAGATTCCTAGGGTTAAACCAAACTTTTAGAGTTAGCGTTTCAGTTTTATTTAAAAGCTATTTCATAAGCCTATAATACAAAAGAAAATATAAACAACACATAACACTTAACAATTATAAACATATCAAAAGACCCAAAGTTTTATATATATATATATAAAATTCTTTGCATGTCAGTCTGTCTTTTTGTGAAGCATTCCCAAAAAGCTTTGTGGAGCTTTATACAATTTTTCATGTGAATTAAGATGATCTTGGGAAGGTATTGTAGGCCTTCTCTTTTTTACCATTCATTAACTATGTCTTTGGTTTTAAATTTCAAAATTTTATACTTTCGTAATCCCTTCATTTTTACTCCGGAAGGTTTACATTTGTAACATTGTAAGTTTGTACCTTTAATATTGTATTATTAATATACATTGATATATGTTTTCTTATATTTTCATTTGTTTTGGCCTATAAAAAAGGTTTTCTCCTCTTTGAATGTTTGATTTCAACTCGGAAAGCATTCCTGATAAACAGTTTTGTTTTGCTCATGGACAAAATCTATGAGTTTATTTTTTATCATAACTTCTATTTTAAATATGTATATTTGATACGCAATCCCTGTGATTTACCTCAGACTTTTTTTTCCGATGGCGTCGAATATGAAATATGAAAGTAGTTTATATGAATGTTTTTTTCTCTGTGATGTTCGTTCCTGTTATTTCTATATTTCAAAAGATATATTAGTTTTACACTTCCTTATAAACAATGTGTGCCAATTGCCAGCAAATTAATATGTTTTTATTTATAAAGAGGCCCTAAAAACATGTTTAACTACAATTATTTTATTATTGATAAATATTTGTTTAGATGAATAAGATACAGTGAATAATAGTATAAATGTAAAATTATAACCGAATTAAATGTGTGTTTAAGAGAGCTGGAGTGATTGGATGCCTCTAGCCTTTTAAAGCTTTAATTAGACTTTAGCAAAAATTGCATTTCAAAATTATAATCAATAAAGAATGCTTTCGATTCCGTTTGGACTTATATGTGCATAATAGGTGGGCCCAATATTTATGGCTTTATTTTAACTTTTTTTTTATATTCTTATTCTTGCTATTGGTATGAAGTACATTTCTGACCACCTCATTTTAAATCAGTTATTATTTTTCTCCGTACTATTTACGTCTAATATATGGAAATCAATTTGCTAATACACTGATATTCCCTGTGTACAGTTTTGCGTAAAGCTTTTTGAAGAATTTGACAATAAAAATATTTTTAATTTTGAGTATATTTTCATAGACGACGAAATTTCTCTATGAGCAATACTAGTTAATAAATATATTTACTTGATACACTTTAAAAAGCATCGAAGAACTTGCTCACCTTGTAGCTTATAAATGTTAATATAATGATATTGTCAGCTAGAATGTATTATCAAATGTTGCACACTAGAACTGTATAATCATATTAATTAATTCTATTGTATATAAGTAATGGTCAGATGTTGAAAAGGTAATCAGAAATCAGGCTGTTCATTCCAAGCCATATACTTTAAGGAAACTATTTTTATCACAAATAACATTTTGTCAAATAAATTCTAATAAACTGTCATATGTATTAGAAATACTTTCAACTCAACGTTTTTCTCTTAAGATACCTGAGATATCTCAGAATGTAAATCTTATGGATTAAAATTTACATGAAAAAATATTTTAAAACTTTGATCTGGCTGTTTCCTCATTAAAATTGTCATATATGTTTTCTGTTTATGATTTTGATCCTTCGGGCAGGATTTGAGAATAAGGAGTTGTAAGTATGTAAATATAAGTATAGCAAATAAGCAAGTCGGTCCTTCTGGACCATAGATATCATATTTGAGGTGAGTTGTTATTAACATTAATTAACCTTAGCGAGTGTAGAAAAAATAAGTTTTTAACGTAGGAGCTAAAATAAAGATTAGGAGATAAGGGGGAAAATTTGGAGTTTACTAAAAGAAGGTGTCAGATCCAACTCGAGATACAACCTGTGGCAGGGTGTAGTTAGTTTCTGCTGGAAAAATGAATCCTAGGACATAATATCGTTCCTTAAATACTCCTTGAATATATTTTAAATATAAAATAAGATTTCTGAAATTTTACTACTCATTGATTTTCTTTTAAATATTAACTGACTTCTAAACTTTTAGTTCTCCCTTCTTAAAAAAAACGTTCTTGGTAAATTTTGTGAAATAATTTATAAGGAGTTAAAAAATAATTAATTAAATTAATTGAATCATTGATCATGATTATTGATCATTGAAACTTAAATCTAATTTTATACTAGAAGTGTTTTTGTATTCTAGTCAAAACACAAACTAATAAATTAATATTAAAATATACAATTATCCAAATAGTTGAAAATAATAATTAAGAGTACAATTTGTTAATAATGTATAAAATAAATTATCAGTGTCTCTCCACAGTGATATGAACATATCACTGTTCATAAAGTGGTTATAATTAACCCACTTTACTGAAGTCCATTTCTTGCATATAAGTAAAGCATTATATATATCTGGTAATAAATTCCATTAATTATACACTATTTTAAGAGTAAGCCTTGATAACTGAATACCTTTTCAAAATAAACAATAATTAATTGTAATAATTGAAATGTATAATTTAAAAGTAAATGTATAAATTACTTTTTAAAATAAAAAGTCACTTGTATTGTGGCTTCTAAAATGTGTGTTCCACTTACAGCTTGTTATTGTATGTAGCAGTTAGTTATTGAATACTCTGTACTGAATTACTGTGTTGGATAAATGTTTTTCCCCAAATAGCTAAATATTACATTAGCAGCGATTTAATATCTCAAATTTATTTTCTTATTTTTTATATTTCCCAAGGTCAATATATTTTTAGGAATTACCTCGATATCAAAAACTGAGTTTTTTTAAATATATAATTCTTTTTTCTTGTAAAAATAATTAAAACTGAATTACAAGAACTGGTCATGAATAAGTGTAATTTTTTTATTTAATACTACTGTTATACTGTAATATTAGTTTTATTTCATTGATTATTAAAATTAAGTTAAATTAAACTGTTAGTTGGTACATTAAGGATAAGTTACACGTTGAAACTCAAAATAACAATATAAGCATAAAAATGGGTTAAAAACATTTAGTGAAATGAATGGTTTTCTGAGTAGTCATGCATAAGTCTTTAAAATCTCTACAATGTTTTACTTTTGGATTCAACATATTCTTTCTTAGACCTAAAAATAGCTGCCAAGGTATTTTTAGTTTAGTTTTTTTTAAAATGTCCAATATACTAATACTAGTTGAGTATTATAATTAGTTATTATTGAAATTATATAATGAAAACTTTAAGACATTCCTATTTGTTTATAATATTTATTCTAATAAAAAGAAAAAAATAACAAATCTACAACTGTAAAATGTTTTAAATTTTTAAAATGTGATCGTTTTCTGTAATGTAATATATTTATTTTGTTTAATACAAAAATGTAATCATACATAATCAGGCCTAATAAGTTAAATAATCGTAGTATGAATACAAAAGTTAGTAGAAGTAATTTAAAATGTGCTGCTTTTCATTACTAAGTATAATTTTTCTTTTCTTTTGCGAAGAAAAGAAAAGAACTGCAAAAACTTAACAGGCGATAGTTTTTGTAAGGATTTGCAATAATCAATTGTAAATATAATGTAACTGCTTTTATTCGTGATATCACCATTCCACACTTGATTATGCACAGAGATTACATAAGATCTGTTTTAGTAATTAAGCTAGCTTGATTAGTATTTGTGTACTTTTTAATCGCGCCCTGAGACAGCTGTAATTGTGATTGTGTAACTATAAATCTCTGCAGGACAGAGGAAATCAGTTTACTGAATTGATAACTGTTTGTGAAAAATAAATATAACTATTTAAAAAAAAAGTATTTCTTCTTTCCTTGTACTTCTTACCTTAGTATAGATAAAGTATAGTAATCATGAAAAAAATCATTTCGATATTTTGACAGATTTACACATTATGAGTTCCCTAAAGTCCATTCTTGATTTTTTTTTCAATGTTGCTTGTGTGTTTTATAGATGGATGGGTGTTACTCAAAACGTTTTGGCACACTACAGGCCATACCTTTTGATGGAGCATATTAATACTTTGACATAATGAGTTCTATACTGTAGATTTGCCCTAGTATTTCTGAGCAATATTTTATGAGAAAATCACTTTTTAGGGAAAAATTAGAGTAGATAATGTTTCCCCCTCCTAAACAACTCACTGTAGTGTTGAAATATTAGGATTATTACGAAATTGATAGAAGCATAAATTAAATAAATCTCAAATTTTTAAAAGAAGAAATCAGGTATTTCTCGCAAAAAAAATGTCAAAATTTTGATTTATGGTTGATCTGGAAACCTTATAGACACACTCATTTTTAAGGTTCAAAATTAAACTGCCTAAAAAATCACCTTATGCAAGGATGAGCTGAAGGTTTTTTTAAAAAAGTTTTGTACATTGTATTATACACTTTATGATTTCCGAAAATTATTTTTAACACTAAACACCTAATAATAGAATAATGAAATTTGGTCAAAATAATAAACCTGAAATTAGTAATTTTTTTAAAAAAAAGTCATGATATACCGACCAATTCAAAGGATAAAAGAGCTATAAAATCTAAAAATCCATTATTGTGGAATAATATATCGCCTGCAGTACTTCTCAGATTTGTTTACAGTGGACTTAAGAATATTTTAGGAGAATGGACTAAAATAAAATTTATATTTAACTATTCATAGAAGAAATTTGAAGCATTTTAATAAGATATTAAAAAAATTAACGCCAAACAAACATATTTTATGATGTTTTCCAGTGTATGATGGATGCTTTTCAAAAAAGTGTTGTAATCAACCTATATGTTGCACTCTTGGACAAAACTTGATGTCTGATATTTAGTTCTTGGTGTGTTTATGAACCCCATGGACTTAAGGTAATATTGAAGTATGGAAAAAAGACAATTTTTAGTTCTTATTTACAAAACCGGTACTAATTTTAAGCTACTTTTTCACTAATTTAATAAGTTGATATTTTTTATTAGGTATTGTTCACTAAGAATTTCATGAGCTTAAATATTGGAAGAGTAAAATTGCACCATAAATGACATTATGTTCTATCAGTTGTAAAATGATAAGTTTTTAATAAATAAACAGATTCATAAGGGCCAACATCCATATCAGAAGATCGTACAAACAATGCAACATTTTGATCACCATTTGACAAAAGTGCATTATCTCATGTATTCAATCCAAGACGATTAATACATATTCATAATATTTTTCAAATACATTATAACAAAGAGGAATATAATTTGAAAAGGGTAATAAATCATCCCTGGGGAACTGTGACAACATTTTTGTTTAAAAAAATCATTGATTGACAGGTGACTGTCACAGTGTAAACAATAGTAGGAAATGAGAAAAAAATATTGTGCAAATAAATCATAAACAGAAAAAATACAGAATAAAATACAAAAACTCACTACGATATTTCTATATCGGTCAAAGCTGATGACGAAATATCATGGTGAGTTTTCTTGTTTCTCTCAGTGGTTTTATTTTATTCAGCTCATTCCGTCACTTATATACAGGGTTGGCCAAAAGTCACCCGACAGTAAATCAAACCCATTTTATTATAAGGATTTTATTAGGGAGGAATTTAATAAAACTTGAACATGAACGTTCTTTAAAATTGCTCAAACTGACGTCCTTCTTGAGCGACATTAATTAATTAATATTAATAATATTTAAAACAACATAAAATAATATTTAAACAACATAAAATTGTGAAAACATACGAAAACCTTAATAAATAACATTAAATAAACATTGGTTTTCGAAATTTTATTTTAGTGTCGGGTGACTTTTGGCCAACTCTGTATATACACATTACACCTCTACATTACAATAAATGTTGAACTCCCTAGGACCTCCTCAGTATCAATTTGAGCATAGCAAACAGACATGAAATATAAAGAATTTCATAGATTTCTCTACAAAAAATAAACAATAGTATACAAAAATTGTATTTATTATAGGGGTATATCAACGTACGTGATTTCATATGATATCGATTTAAATAATTTTGTGAAAAGTTAAGTTTTGGTGACTAAAATTAGAACCTTTCCATAGTATGCTTAATTTTTAATGTGATTGAGAAAAACTTCAAATGAGCTTATTACATGTATGTATTTTACTTATTTTATACAAAATTTTGAAAAGGAATAACATAACTTGAATTTTTGTATACTTGAAACTAGGAAATGTTATACGGCTTAATAAATTGTTTCGACTTTGAATAGAATTAGCAAGGTTCCCTGAATGATAAGTTATAGCACAAAACCAGTAGGTTTGGATTAATTACTAGTAGAACATAGATTAATATTTTATAAGTAAAATATTAATCGACTAATATGATTATATACATTCAGGAAAAATAAACTTATTTCATTTGTGGAATAATTAATACTACCTCTATTAACACTCTGTTATATCATTGTAGGGTAAAAATCTAATGAAATAGTCTCCACATATAAAAATTTTAATGATATAAACATGGCGTTTCGAACACGTAGTGTTCTTCCTCAGGCATTAACTAAAAAATACAATGACACCAGAGAGAGTTCATTGTATTTTTTAGTTAATGCCTGAGGAAGAACACTACGTGTTCGAAACGCGTTGTTTATATCATTAAAATTGTTAATTGGAGACCATTTCATTAGATTTTTACGCTACAATGAGTAAATACCACATAATAACTGATTGCACTACATTAGACTCTGTTATATGAAGTAAAATTGAAATTTCCCAATATAAAAATATGGCATAAAAACATGCCTCCTAAATGTTTAAGATCGGTATGTATCGAACTTGTTAACTACAAAATACATTGCTAAAACAGTGGAATTATTAATTTATTTTATATAAAAAATTTGTCCAATCTGCTCTGAGGGATAATCTTGTGCAATGTTTACATCATCTCAATATATAATGCTGTATATTGAAAAGAATTATTTCTAACTGTTTATTAAACTCTTCATGTCGAAGGCATTTCCCCCATAAACTTTAAGAAGTGTCATCATGGGTAAATAAATATCTTTGTTTATATGGAATGAGGTGACAGTTCTGTCAAACAAATTCCTTCTTTGTTCCACTTGGAGTCACTGTTTTTGACTACTTCTGAATGTATATTTGTTTTTAAAACAACTAAAAAGCACTTTAAGGAAAACTATATAAATAAATATGAACAGTACAATGAAATAAAATTAATTCTTAAAATTATATAAAATATTTAAATATTGGAAAACAAGAGAGATGAGAGAGAATAACCTTTATATGATAATATGGTTCTTTGAGTATTATATATGATCAATATAATTTGTTGTTAGCATTAATATAACTGATTTTTTATATAAACTCCTTGATATATTAAAATTATTTATCACTCTAGTAATTATTTAACAAGAATCTTGAGATGAATGAGTTAAAAAAGTATTAAAACAGTTTTATATTTTAAGCATTTTCCTTATTACTTCACATGTAGTAAAGTATAAGTAATCACAATACATAGTAATAATGAAAAAATTCGATTTTAAGATTTTGACTGATTTACACGGTCCTCGAAACCATTCTTTTTGGATGCTGTCTGATGTCGATGGTGTGAATCCAAAAATTTATTGGATACATCACAGATCACATATGTTTGATAGATCAGACTGATACTTTACCCAAAAAGAGCCCTTATATTATAAGAGCCCTTAATTATATTATAATTACAAAAAGATTATATAATATTTCTGCAATATTACTCATGTTCCCATAAGAGATTTTATTACTGATAATATATTTTTAGGCCAATTTTTTTCTTCTACCTAAAATATTTTGGATTTGTCATTTTTGGAGTTACCAACAACTGAATAATAGGCTACATTTTTCTGGTAACAGGAAAAATTTGTTTTGATAAAAAGGTAAATATTTCGATTATTGTTGAATTCGAAAACGTGAATACGACACTTGTCATACCAATTGAGGGATAATAAGGAAATTAAACAGAAAAATAACCGCCTTTAGAAGAATTTGAATTGGATAGTTTTTGATGAAACTCCTGAAGTGAAATGAGTATTAGAATACATTTTGTGAATTGAAATATATTTTTATTTTCACTCAACTAATAGCACTAGAAATTTGAAGTTATTAGTATCATAAAGAACAAAAAATTAGTAATAGAAAAATAAAGAATATTTGACTGTTGTAGAGGTAACAGAGTACAATCATGCGAACTCATCTTAGAATAATTCCAATACGCCTTGTTGTGGCATTTGTTTACATTAACAAACAATTTTTTCTCGGACTTGAGTCAAGTAGATTTATAAGATTTTAATTTAAAAAAAAAAACCGGTGAGATGCTTTTCATTAGTTATATTAAACGTATATAAAGCGTATAAAACGTGTATATGAGCTTGTAAATTTCAGTGAAATTGACGTGCATTTTTGGATGTGTTCATTGAACAGAGGCATTATATTTTATTTACGTTATTATTCTGATTTTCTGTAGTAGAATAATGATCAATATGTATGACGTAAATAGTTGTATATAATTAAACTATGTTATGTGACCATAATTATTATGTAACAATCATAGAAAATGTTATATTTTTGCAGCAGTGCAAGGAGAGGAGTTTTTGTTTCTAAAACAAATGAAATAATTTTTTATAATAAAAAAAGGAGAGATAAACATATATTCAAGGGAATAATGCTTCATGCAAAGTTATTTTGATATAAGAACAACATAAATTATAAAATAACCCAGTCATAGTAGTTAGTAGAATCATGAAAAGTTAGAAATGCAATCAAATTACCAATGTGCTAAAGTTTGATAAATCATAAGATCGTTTGTTACGACTGACAATACAGACATGTTAAATAAAAAATAATCAGATTGTAAATACCTATAGACATTCATAATATATAAAAAGGTTCTAAGAAAGCAAGGAAATAAAATAATTATTCAAGTAAATAATGCCGTAATCGATAACATTATTTAGTTCTGTTCAGAGCTATCGATATTTAAAACCTAGCTCTGCTGTTAATATGTGATAAAGGTTGTGTACATATTTGGACTTCCGAGTTGTTATTTTTTTTAATTGTTGTCTGTCGTAGAAACTGTTTTACTGTTAACTATTCCAGAATTTGTTATTTTGAGTGATGGTTTCTCATTTGTCAAGAAAAGAGGTATTTTGTGTTGCCAATTCATTATTATCTATTCCAAGAGGACTGATTGGGGAATATACTCTCATTGATTTGAGAGATGATACATCCGTATCAGGCAAAATAGTCCATGTAGATGGGTAGAGATATTTTAGCAGCTGCTGATAAAGGTTTATAATTTAGGTTATAGATTCATTGACCTCATCTTATGTTTTAGGTGCATGAATGTAACTCTTAATGACGCTTTGTTCACGGATCTAAAAGGAAACAAATTTCACAGTGATTTATTTTTTCTTAGGGAGAGACATATACGTTATATACATGTACCTGAGATGGTAAGCTGAAGATTTTTTTTAAATGGCTATCTATATCGTTCAGTTCAATAAATTATTTTTAACTTCAAAATTTCATTTGAAAAACTTGCCTAGCTACTTGCGTTGGTTTTGTTTGTTTCATGGTGAAAATAATTCTTTTCGTGTACCACTTTCTACAAAACCTTATCAACTAAATAGCAGAATGGCAAAGAGTAATTGTGTTTTTAGACTTTCTGACTATGATTGCATTGGATTTGATTTAGATAACACGATATGTGAGTACAAAATTAGACCTATGATTGAGTTAGAGTATTCACTTCTTTGTAAATATTTGTGTGATCATTTTTCATACAAAGATGATTTGAAAAAACTACCATTTGATGATGTTGCAATAGATTTCCTTCAGCGTGGCCTTATGCTTGATTTAAAAAAAGGAAATATCCTGAAAATTAATTCTGAAGGTGTAATTATTCGAGCTAGTCATGGCACTACCCAAATGAGTGAGGAAGAAATTATGAAAGTGTACGGGCCGAAGAAGCAGTGGAATGTAACTGATGAATTCTGTAAAGATATGCTTCTAACCTGGAATGGACCTTATACTGCAGAATTACGAACTTTGTTAGACTTCTTTGATATCTCTGCTTCATTGGTATTTGCCAGAGCTGTTGATATTACTGATAAGGAAAACGGTGGTCAGCTTGATACCTACGAAGTTGGTTCCCACGTGCTTAATGCACTTATACATATGTTCAAAAGGGAAAATTTCAAGTCTGAAAGTAGTCTTTACTTTAAAGAACTTAAAGCCCATCCAGAGAAGTATATTCATAAATGTGATCAATCCGTGATTGATTGGTTAAAAAAAGTTAAAGAATCCAAGTTTACATTTCTAGTTACCGGCTCCAACGTTGATTATGCTTCATTTACATCAAATTATTGCATGGGCGAAAACTGGAATGATTTGTTTGATTTGAAAGTATGCTATGCTCGAAAACCTGGATTCTTTGTGAAGGATAATCCATTTTTAATGGTGAATCAGTGCAATGAATTGAGTGACGTAAAAGCAGAAAAGTTATCTAAAGGATTGATTTATAGCCAAGGCAATTGGAATCATATGTATAACTTTTTTCAGGATACTGTTGGAAAGGAAAATCCTAAATGTGTATATTTTGGTGACAATTTAATTCCAGATGTCTATGCTCCCTCAAAATGTATAAATTGTGATTCAGTAGCAGTTATCGAGGAAATGAATGCAGAGTGTCCAATGATACTTGACAAGTCTAAGTCTTTCTTGAATTCAAAACGTTGGGGATCATATTTCTATTTTCACGACTCAAAATGTGATACAGTTTGGGGTGGTATTATCAAGAAATATTCCAAATTGTGTATTCCAAGTATGGCCTTTATCGCTTCATATGATCTAGATAAAGAATTTAAATCTTTCTGCGAAGAGAACAGTTGTGAAAATGCTGGTTTTTATCCTCAGTCCCCAGTGAATCATCAATAACATTTAACTAATCAGTAATTACTTTAATAAAAATGCTTATTTGCCATGACCCTTTATGTTAAGTGAAATGAAATTACCGTACTTTTATATATATAACGAGATAACATATATTTTATATATGAATATAACGTATAAAACGTGTTTCATACGTTATAACTGATGATTTAATCCTTTATGAGGATGATCACCTGTCAACCTGGGCATTTGAATAAATGTTACCATTGTAAAACTGATATTTTAATGAAATGTATATATATTATTTTAATTGTTAACATTGTTTTAGGGACAAAATGCACAACTAATATTTATTAGAACTATAATTTTTTGATTACTTGTGTGTTACTATCTGAATTTTTTACATAATTGAGTTTTAGAATTGAATAATTGATTTTAACCCATGAAGTAATTAATAAGAAGGATTAAAAGATATCTTGAGTTTTCAACTGTTAAGTAGGTTGAAATTGTTTGTCATTAATTTATTAGTCACATTTACTCAGAACTGTTGAGGAAGTCTCAATGACAGCCATAATGGTTATTTTTTTTTTTTTACTTACTAAAATATATTGACAGAATGTTGTGGGAATTATCACCTATAAAAATATTTAAGAATAGTAGGTACAAATTAATGTGCCTTACTTAAAGGTTTTTATATTTAACTTTATAGTTGGTATACTTTAACTTTGTTACTGTTAAGAATTTCGTTTTTGTAATATATCACAAATTACGTTGTGATCATATCCTTTTGTTTGATAGTGGCAATGAATCATTTTAATTTTAAGTTTAATTTTGGAATAATTTGGGCATTAAGAATCTATGTTCGGTTCAATGAATTAATTACCTAGGAAACCTTGCTCACAGTGTTAATGAATCTCTAGGGAGGAGTTACTGGTTTCTATGATTGCATTGCAATCTGACTAGACTAAGTTACCTCTTCTACTTAGTTCTGTCGTGTGTTCTATCGTGAGGATCACGATATACTCACTTCATGATATAGGGTCAGTTTATTAACTAGTAAGTCAAAAAATTAATTCGAAAAGTCACAATAACAAACATATGCTCTTTAATTAACTAACCCATTCCAATAATAAATGCAATAGCCAGAAATTCTGAGGTATTCATAAGTATAAATAACCTTATGATTATAAGGTAATGCACGTATTACGACCATAGTCAGTATTTTGTTGTCATATTCTGTGGTTTGTGTAATTTTTATTTTTTTTAAAGTCTGGTTGGACTACTTTTGTTCAAATATGTAAAATTAAGTTAATCGCTATAAAGTCTGTGAGCACAATTTAAAGCATTCGAAGGCCTTTTGAGGAAACTCGCTTCCAAAGAACATTTTATGGCAATAAGCTACCTCAGAAGGCCTTGGAACGTTTTCATTTCCTTATTGATTGTGTGATGATTACTTTAATTGTAGAGTCAACGTGTGCTTATTGTGACATCTCTGAATATATATAAATATTTTACATATAGCAGGATTTCACAGTAAACATGTAAAATAAAAATCAACGTCTAAACCGCATAAAGAAAATAAAAAAATGTGACTAAGATCTTTCAACCAAGTTTATTATTCTTTGTTGGAGTTGCCTAGTGCCACTCAAGCAGTACACTTCTATCTGAAGACGATGGTTGTCCAAATATAGAAAAGTGAGCCTATGTATGAAGTTGTTTATACGTGAGTTCAAATTTTTGTCATAATCAGTCTTCCGGGATATTTTTCGAATTATCACTTATGTATGTATCAGTAAGAAAATCAGAAAGGGAACTAAGATCTTTCAACTGAAAAAAGTGGACTTCTTTAGAGTCTCACTGATACGTGTGTTAGCGTAGCAAGATATCAACGGACTCTGACGAAAACCATTTGTTTTGTTTAGAAGTTTTTAGTATTTTAGTATGTATCCAAAGTTTGTGGCCACGATACGGTCTAGAATTTTTGATAGATGAAGTTGATATTTTACACAAAAATGTGCCTCTTAGTGTAGATGAGCCCTTTTGTTTGAGAGCAATTATGCATGATTGTAAAGTCACTTTTTTTTGCCAAAAATCTGTTTTTAGACTTTTTTTCTCCTAAACTACTGATTCTAGGGTGTTGAAATTTTGGCATTATCTTTGAGGTTACTAATACGACTAATTTTAGTTGTATTTTCCTTATTTGAATATATACACTTCTGTAACTGTATATATACACTGTATGAGTCTGCATCTCTTCCCTTCTTCACTATTCTGTATTTCATTTCTCCTGAAGATAGTATGTTGAAATGATTGAGAATTGTAAGTTTTTGTCATCTTTCTGTTACTGATTTTGAATTTTCAGTTATATTTTATGTATATACTATTAACATAAGAAAAGAACGCAAGAAGTTCCTGACAAGGCGATATTACGATATAACTTTATCTGTTCCTTTTATTTGTGTTAACAGTGTTTACGGTCCAGTTTAAAATAGGACTATATATTTTTTAAATGACTTATATATGTTTATATAAACTGGAAATGATAGAAGATCACATAACAACCGCTCTCGTTCGTTGAAGTTGGTCTTCAAGTATGACTCTGGCACTGATCATTTTTTTCATTGAAAGATCATAATCCTTTTTTTAATTTCTTACTGTGATTTAGACGATTTTTTTAGAATACGAAGTAGCTTTAATTATTTTTAAACTTCAGCTTATAATATGTTAATTCTTCTATGGTCATCTGTAAAAGTAATACATTTAGTTTTATACTGATTTCAATTTTGATGAAACTTGAAATACTGTAAATTAGTTGTGATTCAAAGGTTCTATGGTATTTGTTTAATTCCACTCAAGAACACTATAATTATTTTATATTATACATCATTATCAGTGTCGAAATATCTGAAGTTGATTTTGTCAATGTTAAATTCTACTTGTCATGCTAGATTCTATGATTCAAATTTACTTTCTTATGTGGCCCATTCATTATTTGATTTTCATTTTTTTGTTATCATTGTACTTTTATATTCATGTTTATTTTAAAAATGTAGTAGTATCTATCCTTTTGCATAACCTCTTATATTTAATTTCAATAGTAATTATATACTTTTGTTTAAATTATTTTTAAAAAAAAATGTAGAGGTATGAATGGACCAAATATGATTTTCATAGAATACTTATTAGTCATTGAATATATCTTTGAAAGAACCCGCATTTTCTACAAGTAAAATTTAACTTTTGATAATTATGATGATTACAAATTCATAGTAGGCCTAAATAAAAAGACTTCTCATTTCTGATATCATTCAATATGATTTATGGCATTTTATTTTATATATCTTCTGACTTAGTATTTAACCAGAAGACATTTTAATCTTTTTGTGAAATACGGGTGCCTACATGAAGTTCCGTAATTTTATTTAAAGAGTTAAAAATAATACATCCTGAATTCTCTTTAAAAGCTTTAATATAACTCAATTAGTTTTCCTTGTGTGACATAGTAATTTCTTGGTATTATATAAGTTATCCTATTCCTTCTGATGTTTGGATTACTGACTTCTTATTTGTGTATTAAATTACAAGCTACTATAGGTCTGATCATGAGTTTATTTCAAGTTGAGATGAAAATATATCCATGATATTATAAAAATAGACTATGTTTAATAAATATTTTCAATTGATTCTTGTTAAGAAGTAATTTTTTTTCTATGTTGACATGTGGTAGTATGTTTAATTGTTTGTGTTACTTCTTTTTTTTTATAAAAGAGATTAAGTTGACTGTTGAGTTTTGAAATAAATATATTTGTTAAGTTTTTTGTATGTTTATAAATTATTAAGCCGAAGTAATATGGTTCGATAGGGATGGATAAATATGGACCCCTTTATTTTTCTGGAATTAATTACTAATTTTGGAATCTGGTCATTCTTCTTAAAATAATGTTAAATCTACATTTAGATACAACTAATTAACATTTTACACAGGTTAAAGTTATTTTCTTTATGCAATTACTTCAATTACCTATAATTATTAGTGACCTATATTTATATGTCAGAAAATACCTGTGTATTCCGACTCTAAGGTAAACTTCACTTTAGAGTAAAGCTCTATTAAAGTGGTAAGAATAAATGAATGCTGAGAGGTTTTGAAAGTTATGTAGGCTTTATGCTTCACAGAGAACCAGGAATTGTAATGAGTTTTCCTCATCAACACCATATTCCTGGCATTTTCTTAGGAATGATACTTTAGTAAAATTAAGAGTTGTTTATCCTCGCTAGTAATGTCCATTATTTGTAGTACTCTGTCGAGGGTGATATTTTTTAAATGAGATACTTACTTAGGGTATTCGAGATAGTATGCCCTTACCAATGTTATAGACTACATTACGGATATAAAGATCTTCGTTATACCATGACACAAACCTGGATTAAATAACCATGACTTTGTGGGGATCGGATAAAGAAATCTATCTTTTAAAGAAAAAAATACAGTGATATAGATCTAATTTCAAGTCAATAAATCTCTACATGTATTGGTATTTGTTACTATTTAAATTTAACTCTTCTTTAATAAGTTTTTTAGGGGCAAAATTATAAGGATTGTTAAGTTTTTTGTTCTTCTATTTATAATATGCAAGAAGGATTATGGTCTGTTACACCGTTAGTTATAAATTATATCTACCTACCCATATGGAAGTTGTTTACGCATGATTTTTTTTAAATGTTGAATCCTGAATTGATAGTTATTAAGCTTTAATCACTTCAACTTGATCTGTGTTTACCTACTTAATGATTTTTTTTATAATTTTTATTTCTCAAGCTTTTTAAAATGACTTGTATTTTCGTAGCAATTTTGTTTATGAATTATAGATGATTGAAAGACAGTATTAAGAGTAAAGATATTCTTCTGTAATTGTTATACTCTGTGGTACTAGCAACAGCAATACATATTTTTTTATGTTTCTAAAGTTATATACAACATGCTGTAGTTGTGGATTATTATATTAAAAAAAAACTAAATTTTTGTTACCCAATCAATTTTACCGAAAGTTAATCGTAAAATAATTTGTTTTTTTACACTTTTAAGACTTATTTCCTTACCATTACAATTAATTGTATTAATATTAATGATCACTCCATTTGGTCGACTAGAATTGTTTTATACAGTTAACTGTATTTAATCATGGTGACAAACAATTTTTGATAAGTGTTGAGAGATAACCTTTGTTCAAAGATGTCACTAATCTAATATTTCTAATCTATTGTTACTAATTAACTAGAGCTGTACACTTCTGTTATTGTTTTTTGGTTTTCTAAAAACTATATTTGTAATTGTTATTGTTTTATACTAAATACATTTTATGCTTGATTATTTTTTTATTTTGATTTTCCATGAAAAGAGGAGTGGATAGACTTTTTAGTTAGTATTGAAGGCGAATATATTAAAAGAAATGGATCTTCTAGCTGACCTGTAAAAGTTTTTAAAAGTCTCAAATAATTTTGACACAGGTTAATAATGCGTAACACTTCGATTAACACTGTCTATCGAATAAGGACATTAAGTAAATTTAAAAAGTTTCATTTTTCTCAGATATTGTTAGAGTGCTATATTCATATTTAATTAATGAAAAAGTCACTATTTTGGATAATAATGAATTCTGTTCGTTTAATATAGGAGTAGAATATTTTCAGAACTGTTTGTTCATTTTTTGGTAGAGGTCTGTTAACAAAGTTCACTGTTGAATTCTATTTTAAAGTGTTTGAAGTATAGGCTAAATGCTGTTTATAGGTAATGTTTTTGTTTTGACTACTTTTGATGCAACTTCAGAAAAAGTCAATAATATGTTAATATATATTAATAACATTACAAAAAAAAAGTGAATTGTTTTGACTTTCAGATGTCTATTAAAGAAGTCATTATGAAAGGTCTTTCAGATTTGAATAGAAAGCCTGTTGAAAGCAAGAAGAAAACCTTTAGACAGAAAAAACTTGAGAAAACACAAAAGGATACGAAGGCTATGTTAGAGAAAATATTAACAGACGGATGAAGTAATGTGATTCTGAAATAATTTGCCTTGTCCAAAAGTTGAAATATGACATAACAATTTTTGTTCTTCTTTATAATAAAAGACAATAATTTTCTTATTAACTTTTGCAAGTTTATTATTAAATTATTTTATTCCCCTATTCACTGGCATACGGAAATTTCTAAATTTCAAAAGTAGTTTGCTATAATTTTATTAATGGGAATTTATCATCTTTTTGATGATAAAAACAATATTTGTATTAAAACGTTTGTTGTAGTCCTTAGTGAAACATATTTCCTTAATTATAGTAATGAATTTTGAACATTCATCTTCTTTTGTAGGTTTTTCAAATTGTCTGAAAGGATTCTAGTTTCCTTCTTTTAATCGTTCACCTCTGATACGGTGGTTCCAATATCTCTCACCTCTTCCAGTCTTCTTGTGGGTAAACCATTCTTAGTACCACTCGTATATATATATATATATATATATATATAATTAAAGTTACAGCTAGAGAACACAAGAAAAAGGACGAACACTCACGAATCTCGATTATTTCGGCGTCTTGCCGTCTTCAGGAGAGTAGAAAGAAAGAAAATAAAATAAAAGGAGAAAGAATGAAGGAACGGAGACGTAAATGCGTCCACTGGCCGATGTAAATAATATATATATATATATGCTTTGCTATTCTGGGGACTGTGGTTTGTGGGTGAATTAGATGGAGTTTAATTACTCTGATTCGTTTGTGTAGATTTCTGCTGAAGGTCTGGGTAAGTTATTTGTTTGCGTCCGTTTGTTTGATGTTTTTGAAATGAGATGCTTAATCGTTTTTCCCTTACTGCTTCCTGTTAGAATATTTATTGTAAGTTTATTTAAGCTTATAATATTGCTTCCATGAGTTCAAAATTTATTGAAGTTTCTTCTCCTTCAAATGAACGAGACGTTTTTCTCGTCCAAAGGTAGTAGCTGTTGGGTTTCTTGCTTTCCTACAGCTAGGACCCACGTACTAGTGCATTCTCAATCTTTCACAATAGTCGCATTGTCATCCCAATGTATAAGGTTTTCCAAGGCTCACATTCTACTCTTTGGTAGTTGCACTCATTCTTCTTTTGACATATACTAGTTTGAATTCCCTTAGTGTTAGTATCTTCACTTAGTTTTGATCTTTAATTATAAAGCAAGTGTATGTATGTCCATTCGCATTACAGAAATGACCAAATTACATTTAAATTTAAAATGCAGGGTCCTCATTTCGTTTAAAATTTTTCTAAAACTTGGTATGAGAAATATCGGATAAATAGTGGTACATATATGATTAAATACACTTTTAATGGATACACCGAAGTGCTTTCTTCACTTTATTCCTTCACTTTAACGGGGTGTACTCTGCGTCTACGCTACTAATGAATAAAATTGGTAGGCTTGAAATGTGCCTTTTAGACCTTGTCTACGTTTAAATAAAAGTTATATGTAATATATATAAAAGTTATAGTAATATATAAAAAAAATAAAGGTAAAATATCATATTATTTTCTTCAAAAACAAATAACTTTAGAGACAATTTCAAAATACAGTGGATTAAATATTACATTCTTTACAACTTTTATTTCGATTCTTTTTTTTCTGTAACGTCATCAAAGTTTGAAAAAAGCTGAGGAGTAAAATTGGCTTTTGCATTCGAAATTTACCCGTCAGTGGTACAGGTATTCCTACGGAGCATGTTATGTGTTATTATGTCAATGCACTCTATATTAAATATAGATAAATGAAGTACAGCATTCACGTCAAATTTCGAAATAGAGTTTTCAACAGAAATACACTTTTGGAGACCTGTTGAGGCAAATTAAATATTTTTTATAAATTTTTCATTATCGGTGTGTGTGTGTGTCTGTCTGTGAGAATTTCTGTCTGTATCTCTATGTGTATGCTTATATACATATGTGTGTATGTGAAGGATATCTCAACAATAAAAGAGTTATCACTTTGCTAAGAGTATAAAAAGTTGCTGCTATTTGTGAAACGAAGCAGGAAGCTCGACCGAAATTGCACTTTTTTTTATGGGTATCTTACATGAATAAATAAAATCGTTTTTTTGTTTTGCTAGAAATCTGCGTTCGCGATTTCAACAGAAATAACTTTGATTTTAGTACTACATTAGCTCTTGCTTTGGAATAAAGTACCTTTTCCATGATTCAATATTGGCCAAAATCAATTCGGCTCTTTCTACTAGGTCTACATATCTGCCAAATTTCACTCGAAATTTTTTAATATTTAAAAAAATTTGTAATAACTTGTACGTTATTATAAAATTTTGGATATACACCCAATTTTATACTTGTAGCTCAATCAAATATTGTTTAAAAAATTAAATCAAATCAAAAATTTTTGATCATAATGATCATCTTTTACTTACAGTTAAAGTATAAAAGTAATGTTTTTATATTTTAATCTCATTTTCTTTAAGTTAATGATAGTATACTATCAATAGTATACTATTCAGTACTATTTTGAATAGTATTTTATCATCTTATTCAAAGGCATTTCAAAGAAAAATCTTTATTCATAGATAATTTCCCTTGATGTAATGATCCGAAATGCGCATAGTTGGAACACAATATAGATAATTTTGTTCCTTATACCTACCTAGTCAAAGTAGATGCTATTTGACAAACGTTTTTGCACAAAATAGCTTTAGAATCACCACAGTTATCCATTTAGTGAACCATAACTGGTTTAATGAGCTGAGCCTTTCGGGGTTCATTTTTAAATTACTTTGTACTCAGACACGTATGGCTCAAGTTTGAGACAAATATATGACTGCTGCTGGCAGAGAGGAAAATTTACTAAAAAAAAGTTAATTTTTACTTTTATGTTGCACTTTTAGTGTGACACATTTTGGTTTGGGTATTCAAAAATATGAAGTGTTCAAAAATATCTATATTTATATTAAAATATTAATATAGAGTATATTAATACTCTATATATCAATATAGAGTAGTATATTAATATAATAATGCATAACATGCTCAATAGGAATGGAATACCTGTACCACTGACGGAAATTAAAGTATATTCTCTTAAACATCACTTTTATTCTAATTCCACATCATGACTAGACCGTTTTTTTCTTTTGCACGTGT
Source organism: Hermatobates lingyangjiaoensis (assembly GCA_026182355.1). Lineage (NCBI taxonomy): Eukaryota > Metazoa > Arthropoda > Insecta > Hemiptera > Hermatobatidae > Hermatobates > Hermatobates lingyangjiaoensis. The sequence goes on from JAPFBL010000038.1 coordinate 724,166, forward strand.
TATTTTTACGTATAACAACAACAGCTGTAAATATTTTCCTGCACACAGCCACATTACAAAAGTTCGATGCAGCAGAGGAATAAGCAACCTCTATTTGACTAGGGCTTTAAAACTTGTGCTTGATAAATATATTTGTTTATCCTTACAACCAAAAAGGTGCAAGAGTTCAATAACAAAATCAGTACAACTTTCATTTTAGCATCAAAACCAAACATTTATTTTCCTTTATTTGGTACACAAATTATCTGACTTTTTATCAGCCTATAACAACACCAGTACTAGTAGCATAATACTTGTTTGTGAAATCCTCACTGCAATACTTTTCTCTTATAGAAACAGTAGGGAAACTTAAACATTGCTCTGACATATTTTTTCGGTCATATGGAACAGAAAATGAAACTGATGAGAATGATTAGTTTAGGTCTGACTAAAGAAACCTGTTTATTTAAAAAAAAAGTATAAAGATAATTTCAAGAATAAATGACCTTATTGTCAATCCATTTTTCCATTCTAAACACAAAATTTTTAAAATTTTCCCTCTAGTTATTTCTTTCAGATAATATCTCTTAAGATGAAATTCCTTACTAAAAGATATTATTTATTGACATACGAGAATATTGCTGAGGATAGTTCAATTTTCGTTAGGATTCCCTCTTATGATATTTATTATCTAATTTTCATTTCTTAGTTACGTTATATGGACTATGAAGAGTTAGAACTAAAATGGTATTATTAGGAACAACACTTTGGAAAACTCGGAGCATGGAAACCTATGCGGAAAGCCAAGTTCATGATAGGCACAAATTACACAATGCCAGCAAATTTGACAAGCCAATTGCCTTGTGCACGCATTATGAATCGAAAAATAAAATCATTAAACATATTAATAATTTATAACAGATAATAATATTAATTATGACAATATTTGAGATAATACTTTGACTTTTGGCTTCTTGTTTTTCAAAAGAACACAGTGTGCTACCTCAAATCAATAATACAGTAACGATCCTGTGTTGACTACATCATTTACTGAATCATTAAACCTAAAACTTTTCCGTAAAGAAGCACGTAGATCTTGATAGTTGGGTGTTAACCAACATACTGAGCATATCTCTCTCCAACACGGGTATATTTAATGTTCGTAACAAATAATCGAGTGCACTGGGCACAAGATTACCCCCATGTATTTAGTGCACGTTCCTGTCGATTGGGGTTAGATTCCAAGTTGCTGTTCTGCCCACAATGGGTATCTGCTGGAATAAATAGGGCTCGTGAATAGCTGTGTAATTCACGAAGACAGTGTTTAGAAGCAGAGAAGTGTCTATCTATACAGGGATCATGAGTACATTGTATCTTGTCTCTACTACTAGTTAAGGAACTATCTTAAGAGGCAGTTCTTGACAGTAGGTTACTCATCTTTCACGGTCCCAAGCCGCGCGTGACCAAGTGCATAGGCTCAAAAGTGTAGACCACTCTAGCAGCACTTCATAACAGAGTATCAAAGCCTCATAAAGAAGTAGTATGTAGTACACACAGGAAGTGAAAAATAAGGGCAGCAACTCTTCCAATCGTAATTAATCTTTTCAATAATCTCTTTGAATCGGTAGAAATCTGGTTTCAAAATTCATCAGATCGGTTCAGACTCCGTGATTTCACTAAAAGTACATGCACTTATACATGTATTATTAATATGGATATTTAGTCCAATGTGGAATAACTTTTGAAACTTCCCTTTATATTTGTCATACAGTTTAAAAGTTAATTATTATACCTATCTTTTTTTTCGAGATTAGGAATAATTAATCGACTTTTATTGTGGAGTTATTTATTACCGATAAGTATTAAATACCCTCTTTCTCTGCACACAAAATTAGCGAATACTTATTTAACTATATGAGAGATTTATATGCTGCCATTGTATTTAATTTACAATTGAACTGTAACAATTTTTCGCAATAGATTGGAATACTCGTCACGTGCGGGTACACTTATTATCCGCCTCAGTTAGTAAGCGCTAACTAAAGGCTAAATCAGATTTTAATTTTTTCCATGTAGAGGGAAGAAAAAAAATCATATGACCTGCGAATCACCCATTATTGATTCCATTGGTTTAAACTTTAATCCTTTTGTTCAAGATAGCTTTTTGTAGAAATGTTTTAACTTCAATTCTAGATATCTACATTACGCTCGAAGTTCTTTAAAATAGACTCACTTTGTAATATTTCAAAAAAATCGTACTCTAATATTTTGTACTACCTTGTTGAAGCACAATATTTTAATAGCTTGAACGACTTTAATTTTAAAGAGTTCACTTTAGTTCACTGTATCGATTTCTTCTTAAATGTGATAACTTCAAGCCTACTGTAATATTCAAATATGATATGTCACATCACATACTTAGTAAGAAAGTTATATTGAATTGGTTTTAGTTTATTACGTACCCTGCTATCTCAGTAACGGCCTACTGTCATCTAATAATGAGATACTAATTACAATTTGCCAGCATTTCGGTCCATAAAATTAATCTCTGCTACTCTTTGTCGTTTAAGACCATGAATGATTGTGGATAGTTAGTAAACACACACAGGTTTTACCTAACACCCCAAGAAAAAATCACACTGTTGGGTCTAGTGATCTCAGATGCCAAGACAAGGAGGGAGCTTTGAATCCTTTTCGACTATCTATCCCTAGAGAGTTCTGTGTCAGGTAAGCATAGTTTGGGAGATTAGAGCAGGGTGGTTGCCACCTCTTCCCCTACCTGACTAAGCTGGGTGAACCTTCTTGTTACTAGCGATGGAAAGAATACTTCTTGTTCACTGTTGCAATGCATATTCTGAACAGATATACATATTAAAATTACTTAATGCAGATATTAAGTCTGGTTTAATTTCCAATTCATTTCTTTGATTAATTAATTAAATTCTTCCTCATTGAAATGTTTAATAGTGATAATAATATATTAAAATGAGATTTAGAGAATAAGACGCAATGATTTCGGACACCACTATATTGGATAAACAGAGAGAACTTTAAGGCGGCGGTATAAATCACTTATTCATGATTTAATCAGAGAAAGAATAAATGGAAGAAATTTTATTATTTCTAAAACAATTAAAAAGGTATTTTTTTCAATAAAATGTTAAAATTTTGACCTATGATTGAATATGAAAGCTTTTGAGGAGACACGAATCATTATGTTGTTAACCAGTGTAATATTTTTTTACTTGTAGTAAAGTTGAGTGAAGGCCACTCCATATTTTGTAACTGAATCGATAGAAATAAAATTGAAGTTAAGTTTAGAGGTTTAGTGAAAGAATTTGAAATGACTTGATGATTTAAATCATTAATGGGATGTAAGAAGAATAAAAATTGACATATAAAAAATTAATGCTAATCAAATAAATAATTTTGTATGCTTTCTATGGTATGATGGGTTTGTCTAACAAAATGTTCTAATTAATGTTCCACCTTTGAACAAAACATAATATCTGATGTAATTTTTCTTATGTTTATGAATCATATTATCTTTGGGTAATATTGAATAATGAGGAATAGACTCTTTCGTTCTATATTACAAAACTGATACTAATTTTAACCTAATTCTCTAGTGGGTGATTCGATGACACTGACATTTTATCTTACATGTTTCTAACATTTTTTAGACAAAATAGGTGTATTTTGAAGTCTTAAAGGGAAACCTTTAGCTTAAATCTACAATGCAGGAGAAGGTCAGATATAGAAAAGTAACAGATCCACTGGACATGTAAGAGTTCCATTGGGTGTGGGAACAAAAATCATGTTCTCCTGTGAGAGATTACATCAAAAGGAAATTCAGTTTGCCTTTACAAAAATGTTGTATTGCTGTGGTAATTAATACCAATGATTTTTTTTCATTGAACTATAAAGCTTCGCTAGAGGAAAACAAATGATATTATATGCATCAGTTGTGTGATATACAAAAATAAGCATGTATATTGTCTAATATAAATACATTATGGTAGATGTGGAAAACAAATTTCGAAATGAGACATGTAGTCCCATTATTATTCTGTTTACTTATAGTAAAGTTGAGTTTAGGCCACTCCAGATTTTTTACAATTTATTTCTGACTCAATCATACCAATATCTGCAATAATAATGCATATGAAAATATGAAATATATTTAATAAAACGATGAGCTCTGGCAGATGACTAACATATAATTTGTTTTGATTGGAATTTATAAATTCAAATTAGTTTTCCTTATGCAGTGAACTATGAAAAAGAAGTTAGTAAATTTGTTATTAACATCGGACTAACGGGAAATTTTTCAGAAAAGCATAGTTGCCTTACCCTTGTTTTGGTTGAATTGTATAATTTTAATGTGATATGAAGTAAACCATTTGTTAACCATGATTAATTATGAAATAATGCAATGTCATTCAGTTTTAAAAATAGTATTTTAATAAATACTGTCATTATTTGATGGTGATGGTATCTTCCTTTAGAATATTAGTCATACGATTAAGACGGTGACGACCAGAGAAGTCAAGGGAAATTGAGTTCTATTGGTATTTGGCTTGCTTAGCCCCGATATTACTTGAGCACGTCATTTCAGAAGCAGGGTACGGCAGTTGAAGAATTTAATTAGAAAATTCCTATAGGGAGCCTATCTTATTGCTAGTCGTGTCATCGTCACTATAGCCTAACCTCTCAATATAAAAACTTATATTTTCTCTCTTATTCTTCCATAGACAAGATATATCTATTATTATTAGAAATTTACGTTTGAACTATCTTCACGGCATTAAGAAAAATAATTTCAGCAGTAATCTCCTTAATTAGCTGTCTCTCCGTATTAAATCAGATATCGATCTGAGCAGTAAAGATCATTACTTATATTAAATGTATAATTTATAACAGGAATTATTATTCAATTAATATATTTTTAATCACAACGTAACTTAATGTCATGTATTGTTTTTGATGCGATAGTAATTGAAATAAAAAAATAATTTTGATTCTCTCATTTTTTTGTTAATTTTGTATAATATCCAAAACAGTAAAAAGTAAAGCTTAGTAATCTTAATTAGAGAATAAGTCTTCATTACTTCAATTAGGCCTAGAAAGATGTCAGATTTTAAATTTTTGCTGGTGTAAGTTCAAAACGAGGTACTTGAAATGTCACTAACCACTAAGCTATGGAAACTGAAGCTTATCTTCTATAAGCTTTATAGAAGAAGTGTTTAATAAACATATGGACGATATTCAATAGATTCGAACCTTTTCTATTCCTCGCACCTCATATATATATAAAGGTTTCACATATACACGTGAAATAACAATCAATGATCAAACCACAATAAGAAATGGGAAAACAAGACTAAGAGTTGGGTTTTTGACTCTGACGAATACCGCATGTTACGGTTGAAAGATCTCAGCCTTGTTTTCCCATTTCTTATTGTGGTTTGATCATTGATATATATATATATATATATATATATATATATATATACACTTTTTCGTTGGAAATACGATGCAAATAAATACGAACAAATACAGTTCAATGTAGAAAAAGAAACATGGAGAAATTAAAAGCACACACTTACAGTCTCTAATTATATATAATCAAGTCTACGATATTTTTCTTTTTTTACTCATTATCTAACATATTCGAACACTATATATTAACGACTCAACTAATTAACAGATTTGACTTGTTAAAATTGTATGGCAACCTCCCAGTAGTATTTTTATTTACTCCAACCAGAAAAATATAAAAAATACTCTATGATATATCTATACAAGGAAGCTTCCATTCAGTGTCAATACATTTCTTTTACAAGGTATTTTTCATTCTGCCTAGGAGATTGAATAAAACAGAAAATACAAATCTAATAGCCACAATCAACAATAGAAGTGTTAACATGAACAAACACCTCAAGCGAAACAAAATGATCAAAATGAAGCATTATTCGCATTATTGTAAGTTAGTTTTTATTAGCACAGAAGAGCTAACGAGTAATCTAGAGCAATACTGAACACGTAAAAATATGCAAGTATTGGGGTTGGAAATAAATTAACATGGAGTCAAACCAGTAAGTGATTCAACTATATCATCGGTACATAAGTGATAGCTCAATTTTTAATCTTTTGGGTTATAAAAATTATATATGTAATAGATATCATTTTGAACTGAAAATGTTCCTTTGAGTTTTTAATTAAAGGACTGTTAAGTTTAACAAGGTATCTGTAATTAATTTCTGTTTCCTGAAATTTCAGTAGTGGAGAAACAGGTCTAATGAGAACATATTGTGAGGTCAGTTTTAATTGTCTAGAGGGATAAGAAAGGAAGTGGAGGTGATTGATTTGAGTATGAGGGGAGGGGAAGATATATGGAGAGCGAGGACATGGGCCGACGGCAACAAGCATGTGGGGTCTGGTGCTGGCACTCGCGGGCGCTTCGCTGGCTGCCAGGTGTCGCCTGGACCAGTTCCCCTGCCAGGGGGGCGGCTGCATCCCCAGGGCTCTAGTCTGTGACGGATCTGTCCACTGCCTCGACGCCTCAGACGAGGCTCCTCCTTGTGCTGCCTTCATCACCACCTGCCCTCAGGTTCATTGGACGCCTCTTATGATCCTTTTAGTTACACAGTCTAAAATAATCTCAATGCCTTCTGATATACCAGAAATGTTAAGCCGTAAAACTCTCGAGAGTTTTACGTACAAAATCTGATAAGTTTCATAGAAGAAGTGTTTAATAAATAATTCATATGGACGATATCCAATAGGTTCGAACCTTTTCTATTCCTCTTACCTCATATATATATATATTATATATTATATATAATATATATATATATATATATATATATATATATATATATATATCAATGATCAAACCACAATAACAAATGGGAAAACAAGACTAAGATCTTGTCAATTGGGTTTTTGACTCTGACGAAGACCGCTTGTTATTGTTGAAAGATCTTAGTCTTGTTTTCCAATTTCTTATTGTGGTTTGATCATTGATTGTTATTTCACGTGTTTATGTGAAATCTTTATATATATATAATATAAATGTTTTTATACCTGTTGTAATCAAAACAAAAATCAAATTTTTCTACAAGATTTCATGAGCCAGTTTTGAAATTGCCCTTTCAATTAGCATATCCTAACAATCTCTCAATTATTTCTTATTTGTTGAGAATTAAGTAAGCAAAATGAGCCTCTATTTGATAGGAGACAATAGAAACTACAGTACTAAATTGTCAAAGTTCTGATTTGACATTGAACTATTGACAATTTGATAGTATACATATTCCTTAAGAAATTCAAGGATAAAAGGTAGGAGTAGAGGATCTTGATGGTTGGTAAAACTTAATGAAAAGTCAACGTTTTGCTATATTTGTATATAGCATCACAGAGATCAGACGACTGGATCTAACAGAGTTTCAAAGTGTGCTTTGAAACATTGGAACTAAACTTTGAAAGTCTGTTAGATCGAGTCGTCTGAGCTCTGATGATACTATACATATATAACTAAACCCTGGCTTATTTTTGTGTTTTGACCAATCCTCGAGAACCTCTGTGTCTTGCTGTTATTACTTTATATACATTCATTAAACTGTATAAAAATCTCTAACAATTACAAGAAAACTTTTCACAGATTTATGAATCAGTGTTCATCTAACCCAGTTATTTCTGGCATAAATTAATCTTCCATACTGTAGTTATAAATTTACACATTATGACAATGACTTGTTCTTGCTGGCTCCTATATATAATATATATATATAGTAGGCTTCAACCACTCAAAGAGACTACTTCTGCCGACGACGACGAATGTCAAAATATCGAAGTAAGTTTTCTGTGTTTGTTTTTTTTTTCAAAAAATCATAAATTTGATTGATTTTTTATCCTAGAAAATTGACCGAATCTCGATTGGAGAACACACCTATTCTATCAAAAGGTCGATATATTATTGAATTTGTTATATATATATATATATATAATCAATGATCAAACCACAATAAGAAATGGGAAAACAAGACTAAGATCTTTCAACCGTAACAAGCGGTCTTCGTCAGAGTCAAAACCAACTGAGTTGTTTGACTCTGACGAAGACCGCTTGTTACGGTTGAAAGATCTTAGTCTTGTTTTCCCATTTCTTATTGTGGTTTGATCATTGATTGTTGTTTCACGTGTTTATGTGAAATCTTTTTATATATATATATAAATGTACATAAGCTTAAAAATAGTTTATCACGCAATGTTGTTTGGCTCTATAGATGTGACATCATTATAAATTAACCCTTACAATTCATATTAAAGATAATTATAAATTAAGAGCCGATAGTATTTAAAAACATAATTCCCTAAGTTCATTAATTGTCAGATTGAAATCGTCTGTTACTTCTCATGAACCAGTTTTGACATTGCCCTTTCGATCAGCATACCCTAACAATCCATCAATTATTTCTTATTTTTTTGGGAATTAAGTAAGCAAATATGAGTCTCTATTTGATAGGAGACAATAGAAAATACAGCTCTAAATTATCAAAATTCTGATTTTACTTTGAACTATTGACAACTTGGTAATAATGAAATTGGTTAGAGAAAATATTTTTCTCTATTATTATTATTGAATCTGTTATTATTGATGTAAAAATAAAAGGAAATTTTAAGTTTTTTCTTTCAAAGAATGAAGTCTTAATGTATGTTTATATTAAACAATTTTAATATCTGGGTGTATTAAATAATTACGAGCTAATGTGTAATAAATGTACAATGTCTACTTTATTCTTGAGGTAATTTAATACAAGAACAGATGTAGCCAGTAGATGAGTGATCCATACCATGACAACCACTACACTGGTAGCGAGGCACAACCAAAGTCCTGAGGAATATGGGCATTGAATTTCACTCTTTCAAACCCCATGAGGTCTTAAAAATTCAGTTTAAAGTAGTTATCAATTGACACTGACCTGAATGACTTGTAAATGGTCCTACTAAGCAATGAACATAAGTTGTTATTTGAACTTTCAGTACCTCTAAAGGTTCTCGTTTGGTATTTTCAATAAGAGGTCTTGGGACCTACTTTCATTCTTCTTGAGAAAGGAATAGAAACTGTTTCAGCTGGATTTGTCTCATGAGCTCAAAGGCAGTGTCATTAAATGTTTCCCTGCTTGAAATAATACATTCATCAGCATGTCCTTGAGTACCAACACTTTGATTAGTTAGAGTATTCTGTAGGTCATACACAACTAATCACCACAATAGCTCAACAATCTAGTAGCCCAAAAATATTAGTTATTATTACCTTGAATTAATGTAATCAATTCCGTAATTCTTGAACTATTACATCTGTATATTGTTGATCATATCTATATATGTGATATCAAAAGTATAATATGCAAGAAGCAACCCAGAGTAATTCCTTTAAGATGTAAGAAGTTTTATATTTTATTTACCAAAGTTTTTGGAACTGATTATGTTGATTTACCCTTCTGATATACGAAGGGCAAAACTTTACTCGTATATAAACTTCTACAAAGTTACTTGATATAAACTTTTGGATAGTCACGAGGACACCATCAGAAAGACTTCAAAAATGAATCCGTCAACAACTTGAATCCGAATTATTCATCACTATACATCATGATCGCTGTACTTCTTTATTTATTATTGATTTTATTGACATTTTTTGATAGCATACTAATGAAGGTTTATTTTTATAATAAAATTTCATTGTTCTATAGTTAGCCTATTATCATAGAAAAATGTTTCACCTCGTTCAGTCCATATAATTTAGGAAAAATTTAACTGTTTCTTCAAAAAGGTACCATTTTAGGGCATAATTTCATTATGATTCGCCAAGTGGTGTTACAAGGTGGCGCCAATTCCAGCTTTTGGAACTGATTATAAGTCAAAACTATAACCTTTTATGTCAAATCTGATCCTTTAGGTTATTTAAAAACTGTACACTTTTTTTTTTAGTTAATGCTACTGACAAGTTGATGTAATTCAAAATTTTTAATGTTCTAGATATAGTAGTTTAAGGGAAAAAATGTCACCTAAAATCACTTTAAAGACTAAAAGAGTTTTGCATGATGAAATATTGCCCAAAAATGATTGAGTACATCAACGCTACAAGGCTCATTTTTTTGCGAAATATGAATTTGATCCTCAAGCGATGTGACCTGTATCGTGCTGACTAACTTTTGGATATACACCCACCTATCCACACACTCAGTGGATATATATCGGTTATAAACCCGATAATATTGGACGTAAACTAGCTTTAAGATGTTCCAGTCCGTATCCTCTCTCACCTTTTTAATTCCAAATATATTTTTTAATTACTAATAATTTGCTCAAAATCTTCATACATATTTATTATCCTCACTCCACATAGCCTCCACTAACGAGATATCTTTTTGTATTAAAACAGCATTCTTTCTCCATCTTAAAAAGGAATAAGGGGAAGAACAAATTGACAAGTTATTTCAAGTCAAAACTGATAAAGGAATATGTAATAGGGTCTACAGATGGGATATTGGGGGATTCACTTTCCAATATACTTAGTTGGACTGACTGACGCAAAGCTAGCCATGCTTCAGTCGTACGTACCATCCGACAAACCGGATATTTCATTAAAACTGACGACTAGTAACAGAGACCATTTTATAAGTTTTGACCTATATGGCCACAAAAATGACCTTTATAGAGTAAACTAATCTACTAGTTGAAAATATTTATTATCCTGCCCACATATAGTACGATAATAATTAACAGTATTAGGCATCTGGTATGGAATTTCCAATTAGAGCATGCACCATAGTGCATGGAAATATTCGTTTGGTGTTCGAAGCACTATCAATACATTGAAAAGCTCACAATGTTCTTTAAGAACTCATTACGTCACTAAATATCCTACTCACAATTTTGTAATTTCAACTTTCCGAGAAGCTCTATTTAGTGAATGAGGGTAAAAAATGACCACATTCTGGTTTGCATTTTTTATCTCTAATCTTTAGTCAACTTAAAAAAGTCTTGAATACTGACATAAATTCCGGGTCCCAACAGATTCTAAGTCAGAGTAGAAATATTCTAGAATATTTAAAAAGTACTTAAGAAGTTAACATTTTAATTGTGGTAGAACTGAGAAACATACGGTTAAAACAACTTTAATATTTGTTTTATATTCTATTGCATTTTTTGTCTAGTCCCCCATTTAAAAATGAATATCGGTCCTCAATTCGGGCATTACTGTTCTGAAAGTAATGTTTCACTTGAGATGAATTAGATGTAAAACCGGCATTGGTAAATTTTTATTGTAGTGAACATTAGGATAAAATGTAAGAATATTACCTTATAGTAAATGTTACTATATTTACTATAAAGTTTTACAACGTTATAGTAGTATTACTTTGTAGTAAAATAATTAAGATAAAACATATAAGTGATGGTGGATTCTAGAATGATCGAAATTTATCTCTGCTTTTCAAAGTGCTCGAAAGAGTTATCCGCTACACCTGAACTTGGACAGCTGCTTATATAAAGAATTGTAATTGATGGCACTAGTACCCTTTAGCCTGAATTAATTAATTAAAACAAATTACTTGATGTAATATATTTCAAATTAACATAGCTTTAGTTTAAAGCTTTATTAAGAGAATGCAGTATCATCGTCTGACACAAACTATTTATAAGAGATTGGTTGAAATATAAAAACTGTTAAAAGGTTATCGAGATTGAAAAGCATATTTAAATTTGAAATCAAGGTCTGCGGTTAAGGAAGAACATGTGTTCTCACATTTGTTCGTCAGTGACACTAATTGCCTTGGTTTGATAATGACATAGCTTAATTATAACAAATGTCAGCTGTTGATGCTAGGTTGTTAGTCTGAGGATATCTTAATTTGAACATGACCCTTCATTAGTTCTCCGCAAGTGCCTCATATAGGTGCGCCTTGTTAACACCCTGACCTTGACTGACTACCGCAAACCAATTCTCTTGATTCGTGATATAGAGGAGAAAGGTAATCCTTGCGAATGCTACCATTATTTCTATGATAACATCATTATATGGTATGCTTATTCTGTACTCTGATCTTGGTAGGTCTATTTGAAGATTGGGTATTAACTATATTAAGAAGTACTTCTTTATGATTTGATACAGTGAAGAGGTCAGTTGCAAATTTGATAACTACCAATTAATAGCATTTCTCTTTTCTTATTCAGTGCTTTACTATAGTTATTTCACTGCTTGCAACTGGAGTGACTGCTTCATCTACCACTTGGTTATCGAGAGGGCCATGTCTCGATAACCTAATAATCGTTACTAATAAGCTTACCTCTTTACTAATAAGCGTTAGCATTACTTAATTTTCCACAATGGTATGAATAATTTTATTTTCAAAAATATAAAAATAATGTTTGTTGCAGACTCTAATATTTTTTTTAATTATCAATAAATTTCATTGGGATGGGAAAGGGTTGTATCTTATCCTTCAGATGAAAAATACTGTATCAGCCCAAGGTCTCTGCAAAATAAGTTAATAATGGATCAAATAATTAGTTTTGAACTCAGAGATTAAAGAAATTTGCTTCTACAAATGTTGGATACCTTACTCCTATGTAATGAAATAGAAATTGGAGATTGTTAACCGCGAATAAATGATTAAAATATCAGGATTGGAGCTGATAAACAGAGTGATAAATCAGATTAACGAAAATATTAAGTAAATAAATGCACGCTATTTTGGTGAGCCGCGCTTTATTAATTTATATATTTAAAACACCTCTTCAATAAAGCCGTTGTATTTCACTTTTTCACATTCTTGTTGACTCTTAAGAAAAATGTGATATCAGTTTGAATTTAGATTGGGCTCAATTGTTATTCCTAGAAGCATAGACCGAATTAAAATTGACGAACACAAGAGCTCACTTAACCTTCACTGTCTTCTGTGACTAGTGCGTAGTGTGGTAAAGTTTAGTACTTCTGACAGTAAGACCATCCATCTGCAACCACTGTTAACTACGTAGGCTGTCACTCACGAGACTTCAGTGAACAGAGCTTACAGATTAGCTGATGAAGACTAATAGCAGAACTTCTAAAACCAAAATCAAGACTAAGAGGATTCATGTATCATCGAATATTTCTTTGTCCATTCCTGAGAACTTTGAGATTCTACAAAAGACATCTGAAGTATTACTAACAATTCAGACAATCTAATAGGCTTGGAAAACTATCCCAAACTTATTCTTTGTACCAAACAGAATGATTCAACAGATATTTAAGGTTCTTTTGATCCTCACTTTACCACAGAAGACTGAAATCTAATTTACAGTAGATTCCTAACCCATCAGTACCTACATGCACTATCCTTCTAGAAAATCATAATACCATTAAGCCTTCGACTTAATGGTATCATAAAATTTAAAAAGTGATTAAAAATAGATTTGAAAAAATTATCTTACGTATTATTTGTAAATACCAGTCGATTGATGATTTAAAATACAAATGCTTTGTAATTGAAATGCACAATAGAGCAGTTTTAGAAGTTTTAAGTGGTAATTTCCACATTACCAGTATTACAATACAAATGAAAGTCATTGATGTTAGGTTATGAGTTGACAAGTGACTTGTTGCAGGGCACAGTGAAGTGCTCATCAGTGGAGGAGTGCATAGACGAGAAGTGGGTGTGCGACGGAAGCCCCGAGTGCAGAGATGGCAGCGACGAAATGGGCTGCAGGGGCAGCCCGAGCATTCGAACCAAGCTCCCCAGTCGGCCAGACCCCTACTTCGCTCGCAGCGTCTCCAGCAAACTAAGCCGGCTCTCCTACTCCAGAGCTGTCCAGGCCAAACGGCTTATTCAGCAAGTCTTGCTCCATGCCCAGTTCGACTTAATTAACGAAAATACAGCATTGTGCACTTAGCAATGAAAACCGATGTACCGAGAATTGAAAAAAACTACCTTTTGTTTCTATTTAATTATTGGTTATTCTCTGCTTCAAAAAAAAAATAAACAGTGAAATAATGATTTAATTTTTTTGAACAACATAACATGTATTACTTATACACATTACATAGTCAAGCATATACGTCACCATGCCCTAGACGCACCATTTCGACGCTATTCTCTTTTAATATGAGTTCAATTAACAGACATCGCTTAAGTAGTTTTCTTAAAATCTTTATTTTGTAGTCAGTTACTATATGATACTTACTCAAAATTGACAACTATAGATGGTCTCCACATTAGCAAGTGTTTGTAATAAAAATAAATTCTTTAGAACATCAAGTTTCTTTTTCAGATATGAGATTATAGTGAGAAAATAGAAATGAAATTTCTCGTCATCTTTTCGGTAAGGTCATCTTTTTGTAATGGAAAGTAAAAATGAGAATTTTTATTTCTACTTAGCGCACTATACGTTATTAAGCCTTGTACTAATATTGAAAGCGTGAATATGTGACGACTGTCAATATTTCCAAGTGCGATAATATTTGAACTCGAAGCTCTCATTAAATAGTTAAACAGATATCACAACTTGTTACGGAGTTTTAAACTCCACTCAAATATTATAAAGTCGTTACTAGTAATATACGACTATAATCTCAGAAATTGTCACTTTTACAACATTCCGTTAATGATTTAAAGTAACGTTAATCACAATCATAAAATGCAAGTTTAATTAGATTACAACGACTGGTCTACACAATAAACACATTTTCTGAAACGTGCTAGTGTCAGATGACAAATAAAGTAAGTTAATTCTGATGAATATCATGTAATGACAAACATGATATATTTAATGTTTGTGTAATTAATTGGCTTGTTCTCCAACATTGGCATGTTTGTCCTAAAAAGCTTTTCGCATTATATTTTGCGTTTCTAAATTCTACATCATCCGTTTTGTAGTAGCACAGTGAACCACTAACAATAGACTGCCAAGTAATTACAAAAAATTACTGGCAACTTGCAGTCTAAGCCAAACCTATGAAATTTATTCCTTGATTCAACAATTTTAACCATCGCTTAACAAAAGCTAAGGAGCTTTCCGCTGTTCTTTGAACGTTTTCAATGTCGCCTCATAAGAAGAAATATTTATAACGCCATATTCAAAAAATAAATAATCAAAATATAAATGTTTGGAAACTGATTGCAATTTACAATAAGATTATTGAAAACCATATTATTGTAATTGATAACTTATAAATATAATATATATAACAATTATATAAATAATATATATATTTTTTTGAAAATAACACCAAACATAGCTGACACCTGTTTCTTAACAAGCTTCTCAATTTCCTTTTATAACCTCTCGTTCCTTCGCTACACGTATGACATAATTTCTAGAGTCGATATGTTTAAAATGATCGCCTTTCATCTTCAGGACATTAACAACTTCATAGGAGAATTTTGTTCCTTTATGTTAGCAAAGTGAAGACAGTAGGGGTTGTTATTCATAAGTTCATAATAAACTGTTCCTTAATCCTGTGGGTTGAGTGGCCTTGAGGTTTGAGTGACTACTTGCAAAAGCCCTCCTAGTCCTTGTTATAGTTGAAATAGTTTTAAAATGTTGATACTATTTTAAATCTGAATATTTCAATATTGCTCCCGTTTTGTATTAGTACGGCTTCTAAAATGTTTAGTTTGTGGTGGTTAATGTGTATACTATACTATACAGTATGTGTAAACTATACTGTCTATGGATGAAGTAACGATTGTTATTTAGGAAAATTGAGAAACTTATTAAAAACAGATATCAACTATTTATGGTGTATATATACAATATATATGTTGAACACGACAGAGTAGTTCCTGTCTATAAGTTTCTTCTCAAGACAGGAACACTCTGTCGTGTTCAACAAAGCATGCATATCCGAAGGACTGCTACCAAAGTATACTAATATATATATATATGTATAAATATTGATAAAATTATCTACCGTTGGAATAGAAACAAAACTAAAGTTTATCGGGACCAGGTTCAAATTAAACTCTCATTGCCCTCTGTAGTAACTCTTTTACCCTTTTCTTATTTTTATGTAAGTAGCATAATGAACTTACTTCTACAACTTTTTCACCATATTCTTAACACAATTTAATTTCTGATTCATAGGATGGGAAAAATAATAATTCATATTTTTCCAGTACTAATAAGTTTTGTGTACCAATCGGTTAAAATATTACCATTTTAATGGTAATTTGAACCTGAAGAACTGACCGAGTTCCGATAAACTTTAGTTTTGTGTAAATATATATATATATATACATTTCACGATGAATCACAAACACAGAACTAAGGAACAAATACACTTACTGTCCCTAATTTTCGGTTGAACCGTCATCAGGAGAGTTGAGAAAGGGACACCAAGCACACTTATGAAGCGACGGTTGGGTCTCCGAAAATTAGAGACAGTAAGTGTGTTTGTTCCTTAGTTCTGTGTTTGTGATTCATCGTGAAACGTTTGTTGTCCTTTTGGATCGTTTTCCTGTTTACAATATTTTATATATATATATTTAGTTCAAAGTAGATTAAGAAAATTAGATAAATTACAGAAATCACATACAGACTTGCAGTCTGTAAGTGTGTGTTTTTAATTTCTCTATGTTTCATAATCTACATTGAACTTTATTTGCCCGTTTCGGATAGTATTTTCATCGAATATATATATGTGTGTGTTTATAATATGTATTTATGCGGACTGTATATATATGTATATACACAATATATATATATATATATACAACTACAAATTAAGAAATATGTAGAAGATTTTAAATTATACAGCAGAAGATTTTACCTAGTCAATTATACGACCCGTTTGTTTTGGTTATCATTTCAGAGAAATATAAAGAAAATAGCAAAAAAAATTGCTAATTTAAAAATATGAAATGTTTTCTTATTGAAAAATTTCTTATATTGAAAAGATATATTTCTTATTTTACTGATTAAAGGAAGCAAATGAGAAATGCAGGATTTATTTGTTTATCAGTATTATAACTCAAAAACGTTTTCTTTTAAGTGTAAAATATGTTACGTAGAATCATGAATTATTATTTATAATATGTTAACTGCATTATTGCAACTAATTTTTACTTTTGTTATTTATTTTTTATAAGACATTGATTACCGATTATGCGAATAGCCAGGGTAAATCTGTCTTACTCGTAATTATGCATGAACATAAATTAGAATTTATTATTGATTATTACAGTTTTAAAAAGATAATGATTTAATCTAGTACTAATTTTAACGTTTGAACACCTCAGTAATATTTTTTTGCAAAGTTCGACAAGTGAATATAGGTTAAATTAGGAATACGGCAATTGTATTCACAAGAGTGAATAAAATTGCCGTTTTTATTGTTGGATTATCCGAGTAGTTGTTTTCAGTGAAATGTCCGTTTTATGCATCAATATTACTTAAAATAATAAAAAAAAAATCACACCAAGGACCAATACAACCGTCAATATTTACCAAATTTTGGATTCACACCCATCCCCCGCACACAGTCAATAATCACAAAGATCAAATGTAAAAAAAAATAATTCAGTAGTTCTTGAAAAATGTGAGTCCACAAGAACGTAAAATTCATTTTTCAAAGATCACAATAATTTACAGTAATCTAAAAAGATGTCCACAACACTCCCTTGCACATTTAAACAAAAATTACTATTTTGAAAATCTAGCCATCTCTACTGGACTTGTAATATTCGTATGGAAATAAAGTATCCCCGTGATTTATTTAGTTTATGAATTATTTATAAAATGCTGTTGCATACGAACTGGTGGTAATATCTGAGAAAACTGAGGCGTCTAATTGCTAAGCAACATAAGAGACTGAGTGATCCAGATACCATTGTCTGGGCCGTATCAGAACAGAAGTTATACAAATGATGTCCTGACCGCTATTGTTAGATAAAATACTAAATATTACCAATGCGCTAATGAAGACAGAGGTCATCTAGACAAGCTAGCAAATACCTTTTGTATTAGCCTCATTTTTGGTAGTTGTTTGGAAGTTGGTTTTGTAGAAATTTCATATTTGTCTTTTATTAAATGATTATTTAGGCTCTCAGTCACATAGATAATGTTTTATTAAAGTTATAATAAATAAAAGTTATTAACAAACTTTTTATCAAGTTTGTTATTCATCTTTTTTATTGCATCATATATATATATATATATAACAAATTCAATAATATATCAACCGTTGGATAGAATAGGTGTATAATGTGATCGGGATTCGGTCAATTTTCCAGGATCAAAATCAAACTTTCAATGCCGACGTTTCGGTTTTATTTAAAACCTTTTCCATAGGCAGAAGTCAGAATTTTTGAATTAGAAAAATGATCATCATTTTTCTAACTCAAAAATTCTGACTTCTGCCTATGAAAAAGGTTTTAAATAAAACCGAAACGTCGGCATTGAGAGTTTGATTTTGATCCTGGAAAATTGACTGAATCCCGATTACATTATACACCTATATATATATATATATATATATATATATATGTATTAATAAAAGCATCGACTGTGGAATAGAAACAAAACTAAAGTTTATCGGGACTCTGGTCAGTTCTTCAGGTTCAAATTAAACTCTCATTGCCAACGTTTCGTTCTTTATTTAAAATCTTTTTCAGAGGCCTATGAACAAGGTTTTAAATAAAGACCGAAACGTTGGCAATGAGAGTTTAATTTGAACCTGAAGAACTGACCGAGTCCTGATAAACTTTAGTTTTGTATATATATATTATAATAATAATAATATTTCATAAATGATAACCGCAAGTTTCGTCAAGGACTAAGGGTTATACCATATTTGTGTCTTTCGGCATCGAAAAGATTAAACTCCTTCCAGTGTTTTTGCATTAGAAAATGAAGTACAGGCGCTGCGCATGATCGGAGAAGTTTAAAACGCCTGGTTGTCGGGATATGAGGCACAGTTGATACGATGCCCTTTTCTCAGTCACTTGTCCTGGCACTTGTTACCTGCACTTCTGCTGTAGTGTATAGACTCCCCCTGGACACCAAACACCTTCTCCTCTGGCAAGTCCATTATCCCGCAAACACAGTTTCTCTGGAACTCCACATCCCTTCATCGGACTGGTTTGCTATTGGATTCTCAGACTATGGAGAGGTCTCAAACGCCGATCTCTGTCTCGTGCATATCTCCTCTCCACGAGGGCAGCCCAGCATTCAGGTAATATTGCTCAACTTGAATTAAGAAAAATTAAAATAATGATAACATCATATTTTTCCTTTAAGTAAGTCATTTATGATTTTTATGACTCACATTCTAATATGAGCGTTCGTGTCCTTTTGCATTGAACTCTATTTAGATCTATCAAATGCTACGCTTCACATTTGCCAATGTAAATCTATGAAAAAAAAATCTAAGCAATCAACACAACTGTAAGCAATTGTATGGTTAACTCTTGGAAAATAAATTAATTATATCTGGAATAAATTTGACATTTAACATTTAATAGAGATAAATTGAATATTTTAAGACCGCGGCAAATTGTTTCTGCTTAACTTAATGACAACAGTCTCTTCTAAATAGAAAATTATCTCAAGAACATGAAATGTTAAAAATTTTGACATTAGGTACAATAATAACTGTGATTCAAATTTTATCAGAATCAAAAATATGCGAGTTTTTGTGTTGCCATCAACATTGAATATACTTTTTCTGAAAAGCCCTAAGATCTATCTTCAATACACAATTAAAATTATAATCCTGCTTACCTCTATTTATAAAGCAGTAAAACTGTTCAAAATAGAGCTAATGTTAACAATAGAGCTGCGGTTTACAATATAGGTTTAGTGCGGAGTATAGTTAAGGTTAAGCCGTCAATCTTCATTGAATTTTGATTTCCTTTATTATTATTGAACATAATCAGAAATATAGAAATATATCATATATGAAAATTAAATAACTTCTCCCCATTAAATAACTATAATGACTTATTATAGTTACATTACAATAACTAATGACCCTAATGGAATCAATCCTGAAGTATGCCAGTATAGGTTAAGTCAGAAACGTTTTAATAATTTATAAATTCGTCTTTTATACTTCAATATATTTTGGACATAATAAATGATAATTTATTAATTTTTAAAAAAAAATACATGTATTTGATGCAAATCTTGTTGTTATATTCAAGTTATTATATATAAACCTTGATAATAATATTTACCACAAATATTATTATTTATATATTATATTTATTTATATTATTATATAATATTATTTAGCACAAATAAGTTATTTATTAAATTAAATTCCTTAACTTATTTATGTTTAGATTCATTAAATTAAAATTATTTATTTAATGAGTCACAGAAATTTATTCAAGAATCTTCACCATCCTGGTCAATTAGTTAATGGAAAAAGGGCTTAGTCTTAAAACTTTTTTCTTTTTTTTTAATACTGCAAACATAAGCAGACTTACCTTGACTTAAATCTAAATATTTTAATAATTGATATTCCACAATCTAATGAAAAAATATTCTCCAAGGAAAAGAGGAATTGTAAATAACACTACACTGGATAATTATCTCAGTAAATGAACTTAAAACGAAAAAAAGTTGAGAAATATTAATCTTTTGTCTATCTTTCAACAATTTTGCGAGCATGCTGCATAAACTCCAAGGTAGTGCCATCTGGTACGGCACTTCTTGTAATTAAAACTTCATCTATTTATTTTTATGCATAGTAAAGTTGGTTGATTATTTGATGTTACTAGTAAGTTATCTACAAATAATCTCTCTAACATCGTGGTTACCGGACGGCTCCTTAGGGAAGGTAATATTGCCCAAACAACAGGATACATCTGCACTATATGGCTCATCTTTGAGTAAATTGTGAATTAGATGAATTAAACGGTTTGGATTGCAGTGTCTCCACAAACTTTTTGATACACATCCATAGGCAGCATGAAAAAAAAAACGCCAAAAAAGGACTTTGGGGATCTCAAAACATGTAAATTAGTTAAAATCTCAAGATCGAATATTTCATGATAACAACACTTTACTTATGAGTAAAGTTAAAATTAAATGTAGAGAAATTACTTTTTCCATCCTGATGGTAAGACTTTACTCCAGTATCTCTGGGACACTTGTTTGCGTATTTCACTCAACCGATGCATATGATACCATTGATTTATACCGCATCAGAAATAATTTGGTGGAGCCAAATAGAAGTTTTGGTGTTAAGGTTTTCTACCAAAGAATTTCTTATATCAGATTATTGCTTTTGTTCCCTTAATATATATATATCTGTTACATTTAGTCTTTCATCTACACAAACTCCAAGAGTATTTCTGTACCTTTGATAGTTCTAGATTTTATTTATAATGAAAGCGTTTCTTACATTTACTTCCATCACCCTTGGGAATTGAAGAACATTTTCGTTGGATTTACGAGTATATCCAACCTTTCTCCTTCACGTATTTCAACAATTTAAACAACATGCTGCATAATCAGCAAGACAGTTCTGTAAATCGTTCCTCTGCTTTCAAGAACAATTTTGATATTCTTGCATGTCAGAAAGTTGATTACTTTTATAGCGTTAAGTACGTCATTCACAACGAGTAACAACAATGGGGACAATAGCGCATCTCTCTGTGACAGTGACAGTATTTCACAATTTAACTTGAGTTAGAACCATACTTACACGAATTATTTTTCATTATATTACTGTGAATGATTTTATAGTTAACTATTAATGCATATATATAGTATAATGTTGACTCATTGTTTTGAAAGTGTCTAACATGAACTACTTCCATATTGAATAATCGAGCCAAAATGATTTCTTTAAGTTTTCAATATTAGAATAAAATTTCATATTGCTATAGGTAAAGTTATTTTTAATCTAATATTACTCGTTCGACACTTAAGTTCATAAAATATTCGTAGTAAGATATAACACATCTGATAAATAATGTTTTTCAATAACCAGAGTTAAGGGATCCAAATAGTAACCTCATTATCATAAATAACGAAAAGTTCCTATTTGTATTCTTTAATAATATCAATATTACTCTATTCTTCAAAAATAGAGTTCCTAAAGACATTAATAACCACACGTTTGACCATTAATTACGTAAAGGGTACTACACGAAAGTCTATTGGATACATTCACTAGGCATCCATGTGGTTATTTGGGGTTTCTTTTATAGTTTGAAGAATATTTCCGTCTTAATTTTTACAGCTTTATTGCCTTTTCAGGTAAACAAAATTAGTTGAGTTTTTCCAGTATATTGTTAATTTTAAGTTCTATTTTAAAATAAATTTAATTGTTCTTAACCTGGCTGTTTAGCGTGAAAAAACGTTTCCTGAAATCATAAAATGTACCGTGATACTCATTTCATCATGTAATTTTGGCAAAAGACATTCAGAATTCTCTCAAAATATGATATTTTTTGGTATACTTTCATTATGATCTGTCAAACTGTCTGACAGTTGACGTTATCGCGCCCACAAATTTTCAGAATCAACTGTAAGTCAACATTTTGAAATTTATAGACAAACTGACCTTTTGGGTCATTATAGTTAATATTATTATTAGTTCCGCAGTAATCACAAAGTCTCAACACTTTAGAGTTAGTAGTTTAGGGGGGGGGGGGGGGATGATTAAAACACATTCTACCCAAAAAATTGACTTGGTCATTATGGAATATTGCCTCCCAAAACATAGGAAACATCTATACTATACTGAATTGGATCTATTAGACATTGTGACTGCAGTGTGCTTGCACCTTTTGTATACCCACCCACCATACAGAGTGCGCATGCATGTATATGAATGAATGTCGTATGTATGTCACTGTATTGATTACCTCACTGGGTAGATATGTATTATCTCATAATTTCATATTTCTATAACAGCGAATTATCTATTTTTTCTTCCACACTCCAACTACTTTAAATAATTTTTTTGTTCTATTTAATTTTGACAAATAATCTCCATTTTTATCACTTTTTAAACAGTAAACGTTAACTCAATGGTTAACGCATTCGCCTCTGGGCTGGTAGTCTGGGGTTCGATCCCCACCTGGCCCTCGATTTATTTACGCGGGAGGTGAATTAATCTGAGTAAGTCGTCCCTTGTAGAGGACGTTAAGCGGTCGGTCCCGAGACTGTACGATGTCAAGCACTCGTTAAAGATCCCTACACGAAATGCACTTGAGTTAGCCAAAATTTAGGACTCCCTATCTAAAATATGTAGAATCACCGATCAAACAAAAAGCCGGTAAACGGCTGACGTTATCACCAGCTAAGGGATCGGTTGAAAGAATAAAAAAAAACAGTAAAAATAATTATAATTCGATTTCTTGCATAACCGTCCAATAATGTAGAGATTGGAACAAAGTTCTACTGTAACCACTTTTAGTCTGTCTTTCTCTTACGCAGTCTCTATCAATCTCTCTCTTATGGATCACTCTCAATTCCTCATTTAGACTACTCGACATTGACTATCACCTGCATCAGCTTTGAAAGCCAATATTCATACACTAACATTCTTCGTACCTTCTTTCATACCATGTGTTTATATTTTTTAAACACAACACGAATGGTCTCTTTCTCAACATTTTTGTGATAACCAGTAAATATATGATGTAAAGACTTGATTAACATATTTCATTGACAATGTTTAATCTACTCCATATAGATTTTTTACAGCCTGTATTATGCTATCAGTAACACTGATTGGATCATATTATGAATCGCTAAGGTGATATTTCAAAATAAAAAACGAAATCTACTTGACTAAAGTAGAAACTTGTCTCTCTGTGTGAATATGTGTCGGTGTGTCTATGTGTAATCAACATGCAGAAATATGTTACAAATTTAGTTCAACTTTTATTGAAATTATCATTAATTAATATTTGCATAAAGACAACACGAATAAGATAGGTAATGGATTATCTTGACATGAGGGTAGAGGTTACCTGTCAAGGAGGCTTACAACGCGTTTAATGTCTATAGTGTCTATAGCTTCCAAGAAACACGCGAAGCGAAGAATAAGACACCAATCGAACCAGAGAAATCATGTAGCAGGTAAAAAATAATAAAAACGGAAAAAGATCATCACAGAATTAAAATTATTGAACTGTGTGCATAAAAAAATGAAACCACATATCAATATACAATTAGAGAATAATCATAATAGAATTTTGAATTTATTTGGATGAGCACAAGGCCAAGCAGGGCTGCCAAAGGTAGTAACACCGACTCCTTTGCTGACTACACCTCAGCCTTGAACAAACAATTCATCCTATCTGAATTTGCCAGTTTGCCTTTATAAAAGAAAAACTTTTCATAATCATTTTCGTCTCGAAGATTACCCTAGAAAATACTTGACAGTAGGAAGTATGTTATCTAATTAGTATAGATGTAACTAGCAAACGTACCCGTCTTTGACGGAATCAAAAATTCTATTATAATTGGTATTCCAAAATATCAATTATAGTATTGTACTAATACTATAGTTAGAAATTATAGAATAGTATAAAATACCATTATTAGTACAGTGTTAAGCAAATGCCTCTGTATACGCTACATTAGCTGACTGTCTTTCAGGTTCATGGAAGAACAAACAGTTGAAACCTCTGACTATTGAGCACGTAAACTACAGTTGACCATGTGAGAAAAACTTGGTTTTCCTAACTTGAATTCCTGCGTTAGATAAAGTCTCCCTTTGCGACTTAGTTAACGTCATTGCGAAATAGACTCTGACAGGACTTTGCAATCATTTCAACGGAAACAGACAGTGGCTTGGAATCAATGGTATGTGTGGTATACACACAGACTCCCCAATAACACATCCAGTCATTATGTCCGCATCTATGGCATATCTGTGTAGAGCACGAACTCAGAGTCGTGTCCCGTTGCACAGTTTTTGGGGCACTCATGTTTCGTAACATGAAATTTGTTACTGCTACTAAATTGCAGCATGATTGGTGCTCCTACTTTAAGTTTTTACTCATGAGCAGGCAGTCCAGGAGAAATAAATTCAGAGTCAAGAAATTCAATTAGATAATGAACTGCTTCTTCATCACTAATCCAATCTCTTTACTGACTTGTAAGTTCTTTCCTCGGTGTGATATAGCGTAAGAACTTGTTTGTTGATTTTTCCTTCCCGTTCATATTAAGAGTTGAAAATTGCTCGTTTACAAAACTATTTATTCGTAATAGATAGTACATCCTCAACTCTGGGAAACACCTTTTCAAAGATGTCAAATACGCAATATATTCATACGCTTCAATGAAATTAAAATCAACCAACAAAACCTACTTGCCACACCTGTGTACTTTCAAAACAAACTTGTCTGTAAAGTTAGGGAAATACGCTTAAAGCCCTATAACTTTGTTTCTGTACTTAATTATGAATCTATTTAGAGCCCGTATTTTAAGTTAGGCATACAAAAATCCAGTGTCAAAGTTTCAGCTTGCCATGTCTTATGGTGGCTGAGTTTACTTGTGACAAACGTTTTTGCTTTAAACGTCCATAACTTCACTTCTACGTTGAATTTCCAATCAATTCAGAGCCTATATTTTAAGTTAGACCTACAAAAATATACTGTAAAAGTTTCAGCTTTATATGTCTTATGGTAGCTGAGTTTACTTGTGACAAAGTTTTGCGGACAAAGAGACAAACCGACAAACAGACAAACCGACAGAAATTTTTCTAAGGGTGGATTCGGTTTCTTCAATGTATGAAACGTAAAGAAAACTTGAAATGAGTCAGTTCTAAGCAATGTACAGACAAAATCATTATTTTATTTATATAGATAACAAAAAATATTAGTCAGAAAGACAGAGAAACTTAGCATGTAGCATGTTTCTGCAAATGATGGCTATATTTTGACTGCTACCAAAAACAACCTGAGACACAGCAAATGGAATAGCAATATTTAATATATGGTATTTTTTTGAACACTTATAATACCTCTGTGGAGGCACCAGTAATAGTTAAATATCGTCGTAATAGATGTCCTCGTAATAGTTAAAACATGCTTCGACTCACTCAACTTGGAGTTGTTTATTCCGCCCGCATTCCGAATTAATATATTAAACACTGAATAATTCTTCTCCCTGACGAGAGCGTCAACGTTGTTCTGACCCTGAGGGGACAATGTGTCTTTGCCTTTACTGTGGTATGATTTTAGACGTAGACAGGTCGTTCAATTTGCACCACCAAGGAAGATTACCGGGAGGCGAACTACATTGTACGCAAACCACTACCGTTTAGGAATGCGGTGGTGCACTTGCACTGTGAAATTATATATTAACCACGTGAAAACGGTTAAACATGCTAACGAAACAATTCACCTACAATAAGGATATATATTCTAGTATGAAACACCTAAACACGTTTTATACCATGTCCATTTAGGTAAAATGAGAAAATAAACCTTAAATAAGGATATAAATTCTAGAATGAAACACTCAATCACGTTTTATAAGTTGAACAATTAAGTAAAATGAGAAAATACAGTTCAAATAAAGTTTTATCCTTATATGACACACTTAAAAAAGTTTTATACACTGACCATTCAGGTAAAATGAGATAATACACCTGATATATTGATAGAATCCCCCAAACCGAAGTGTTATGCGATCCGAGACGAAGGATAGATGATAAAGGGGTTACTGTATTATGAACGAAGCCTTAAGGGTAGCAGGCAACCCACTTGAGTAAATCCTTACTCCAGTAAGCGATAAGCTGCTTAAAAGAGTTTTATAGGTTGTTTATTAGAATCCAATGAGAAAATAAACGGGAAATATGAACATACCTTCTACTATGACAACATCTAACACCTTTTATACATTGAAAACTTATAAAATACAGTAATATACTTGAAGTAAGGATATATATTCCTCTAGAATAAGACTCAAACACGTTTTATACATTGACCATTTGAGTAAAATTAGACAATACCCTTGAAATAAGGATATATATTCCTGTAGAACACTCAATTTAAACGTTGACTACTTCAGTACAATGAGATAATACCCTTAAAATAAGGATATATATTCCTGTAGAACAACACTCAAATATGTTTTATACGTTGACCATTTGAGTAAAATGAGACAATACACTTGAAATAAGGATATATATTCCTGTAGAACACTCAAACACGTTTCAAACGTTGACTACTTCAGTAAAATGAGAAAATACACGTGAAATAATGATATATATTCCTGTAGAACAATACTCAAACATGTTTTATACGTTGACCATTTGAGTAAAATGAGACAATACACTTGAAATAAGGATATATATTACCGCAGAAAATCAAAAACTTTTTATTCCTAGACCATTTCAGTAAAATTAGACAATACCATTGAAATAAAGATATTTATTCCTGGAGAACAACACTCAAACAAGTTTTATACGTTGACCACTTCAGTAAAATTAGACAATACCCTTGAAATAAAGATATTTATTCCTGTAAAACAACACTCAAATACGTTTTATACGTTGACCATTTAAGTAAAATGAGACAATACACTAGAAATAAAGATATATATAGCTGTAGACAACTCAAACACGTTTTAACAGTTGACTATTTCAGTACAATGAGACAATACTCTTGAAATAAGGATATATATTCCTGTAGAACACTCAAACACGTTTTAAAGTTGACTATTTCAGTACAATGAGACAATACTCTTGAAATAAGGATATATATTCCTGTAGAACACTCAAACACGTTTTAAACGTTGACTATTTCAATACAATGAGACAATACTCTTGAAATAAGGATATATATTCCTGTAGAACACTCAAACACGTTTTAAAGTTGACTATTTCAGTACAATGAGACAATACTCTTGAAATAATGCTATATATTCCTGTAGAACACTCAAACACGTTTTAAAAGTTGTCTATTTCAGTACAATGAGACAATACTCTTGAAATAATGATATATATTCCTGTAGAACAACTTTCAAACAAGTTTTATAAGTTGACCATTTAAGTAAAATAAGAGATACACTAGAAATAAAGATATATATAGCTGTAGAACACTCAACCACTTTTTATTCGTTGACAATTTCAACGTTTTATACGTTGACCATTTGAGTAAAATGTGACAATTCACTAAAAATAAGGATATATATTTCCGTAGAACACTCAAACACTTTTTATTCGTTGTCCATTTCAGTAAAATTAGACAGTACCCTTGAAATAAGGATATATATTCTTGTAGGACAACACTGAAACCCGTTTTATAAGTTGACCATTTCAGTAAAATGAGACAATACACTAGAAATAAGGATATATATTCCCGTAGAAAACTCAAAAACTTTTTATAGTTTACCATTTTAGTAAAATTACACAACACCCTTGAAACAAGGATATTTATTCCTGTAGAACACTCAAACACGTTTTAACCGTTGACTATTTCAGTAAAATGAGAAAATACACTTGAAATAATGATATATATTCCTGTAGAACAACACTCAATAGGTTTTATACGTTGACCATTTGAGTAAAATGAGAGAATACACTAGAAATAAAGATATATATAGCTGTAGAACACTCAAACACGTTTTAACAGTTGACTATTT
This sequence comes from Hermatobates lingyangjiaoensis, assembly GCA_026182355.1. Taxonomy (NCBI): domain Eukaryota; kingdom Metazoa; phylum Arthropoda; class Insecta; order Hemiptera; family Hermatobatidae; genus Hermatobates; species Hermatobates lingyangjiaoensis. Next base: position 752,756 of record JAPFBL010000038.1, read on the forward strand.
CAGTACAATGAGACAATACCCTTGAAATAAGGATATATATTCCTGTAGAACAACACTCAAACATGTTTTATACGTTGAACATTTGAGTAAAATGAGACAATACACTAGAAATAAGGATATATATTCCCGTAGAAAACTCAAAAACTTTTTATAGTTGACCATTTTAGTAAAATTACACAACACCCTTGAAATAAGGATATATATTCCTGTAGAACAACACTCAAACACGTTTTAAACATGGACTATTTCAGTAAAATGAGAAAATACACTTGAAATAATGATATATATTCCTGTAGAACAACACTCAAACACGTTTTATACGTTGACCATTTGAGTAAAATGAGACAATACACTAGAAATAAGGATACATATTCCCGTATAACAACACTCAAACACTTTTTATTCGTTGACCATTTGAAAAAAAATTAGACAATACCCTTGAAATAAGTATATTTATTCCCGTAGAACAACATTCAAACAAGTTTTATAAGTTGACCATTTAAGTAAAATAAGAGAATACACTAGAAATAAAGATATATATTGCTGTAGAACACTCAAACACTTTTTATTCGTTGACCATTTCAACGTTATATACGTTGACCATTTGAGTAAAATGTTACAGTTCGCTAAAAATAAGAATATATATTCAAGTAGAACACTCAAACACTTTTTATTCGTTGACTAAAAATAAGGATATATATTCCCGTAGAACACTCAAACACTTTTTATTCGTTGACCATTTCAGTAAAATTAGACAGTACCCTTGAAATAAGGATATATATTCCTGTTGGACAACACTGAAACAAGTTTTATAAGTTGTCCATTTCAGTAAAATGAGACAATACACTAGAAATAAGGATATATATTCCCGTAGAAAACTCAAAAACTTTTTATTAGTTGACCATTTTAGTAAAATTAGACAATACCCTTGAAACAAGGATATTTATTCCTGTAGAACACTCAAACACGTTTTAACCGTTGACTATTTCAGTAAAATGAGACAATACACTTGAAATAAAGATATATATAGCTGTAGAACACTCAAACACGTTTTAACAGTTGACTATTTCAGTACAATGAGACAATACCCTTGAACTAAGGATATATATTCCTGTAGAAGAACACTCAAACATGTTTTATACGTTGACCATTTGAGTAACTGAGACAATACACTTGAAATAAGGATATATATTCCTGTAGAACACGCAAACACGTTTTAAAAGTTGACTATTTCAGTACAATGAGACAATACTCTTGAAATAAGGATATATATTCCTGTAGAACACTCAAACACGTTTTAAAAGTTGACTATTTCAGTACAATGAGACAATACTCTTGAAATAAGGATATATATTCCTGTAGAACACTCAAACACGTTTTAAACGTTGACTATTTCAGTACGAGACAATACTCTTGAAATAAGGATATATATTCCTGTAGAACACTCAAACACCCAGGATATATATTCCTGGAGCACACTCAAACACGTTTTAACCGTTGACTATTTCAGTAAAATGAGAAAATACACTTGAAATAATGATATATATTCCTGTAGAACAACACTCAAATACGCTTTATACTTTGACCATTTGAGTAAAATGAGACAATACACTAGAAATAAGTTGTCTATTTCAGTACAATGACACAATACCCTTGAAATAAGGATATATATTCCTGTAGAACACTCAAACACGTTTTAACCGTTGACTATTTCAGTAAAATGAGAAAATACACTTAAAAGTTTTAAAAGTTGACTATTTCAGTACAATGAGACAATACCCTTGAAATAAGGATATATATTCCTGTAGAACACTCAAACACGTTTTAACCGTTGACTTTTTCAGTAAAATGAGAAAATACACTTGAAAAAATTATATATATTCCTGTAGAACAACACTCAAATACGTTTTATACGAGTACGTTGACCATTTGAGTAAAATGAGACAATACACTAGAAATAAGGATACATATTCCCGTATAACAACACTCAAACACTTTTTATTCTTTGACCATTTGAAAAAAAATTAGACAATACCCTTGAAATAAGGATATTTATTCCTGTAGAACAACATTCAAACAAGTTTTATAATTTGACCATTTAAGTAAAATAAGAGATACACTAGAAATAAAGATATATATTGCTGTAGAACACTCAACCACTTTTTATTCGTTGACCATTTCAACGTTTTATACGTTGACCATTTGAGTAAAATGTGACAATTCACTAAAAATAAGGATATATATTCCCGTAGAACACACAAACACTTTTTATTCGTCGACCATTTCAGTAAAATTAGACAGTACCCTTGAAATAAGGATATATATTCTTGTAGGATAACACTGATACCCGTTTTATAAGTTGACCATTTCAGTAAAATGAGACAATACACTAGAAATAAGGATATATATTCCCGTAGAAAACTCAAAAACTTTTTATTAGTTGACCATTTTAGTATAATTAGACAATACCCTTGAAACAAGGATATTTATTCCTGTAGAACAACACTCAAATACGTTTTATACGTTGACCATTTGAGTAAAATGAGACAATTCACTAGAAATAAGGATATATATTCCCGTAGAACACTCAACCACTTTTTATTCGTTGACCATTTCAATGTTTTATACGTTGACCATTTGAGTAAAATGAGACAATTCACTAGAAATAAGGATATATATTTCCGTAGAACACTCAAACACTTTTTATTCGTTGACCATTTCAATGTTTTATACGTTGACCATTTGAGTAAAATGAGACAATTCACTAGAAATAAGGATATATATTCCCGTAGAACACTCAAACACTTTTTATTCGTTGACCATTTCAGTAAAATTAGACAGTACCCTTGAAATAAGGATATATATTCCTGTAGAACAACACTCAAACACGTTTTATACGTTTACTATTTCAGTAAAATGAGAGAATACACTAGAAATATGGATATATATTCCCGTAGAAAACTTAAACACTTTTTATTCATTGACCATTGTAATAAAATTACAATACCGTTGAAATAAGGATATATCCCTGTACAGCAACACTCAAACATGTTTTATAAGTTGACCATATCAGTAGAATGAGACAATACACTAGAAATAAGGATATATATTCCTGTAAAACTGGACTATATGTATATATACGCTGACCATTTAGTTGAAATGAGATAATACACCTGAAATAAGGATATATATTCTTGTAGGACAACACTTAATCATGTTTTGTTCACTGAAATTTAGGTAAAATAGGCAAGATACCTGGAATGATATACTCTAGTATGACAATACTTAAAAATGTTTGAAAATATTTTATGCCCTTACCATTTAGATAAGATAAGACAAAACACATGTAATAGAATATATAGCATTGTATGACAATATTTATGTTACAAGAGTCAGCACACTTTGAATAGTGCTAAATATGTATTAAAAAATAAGATATAATTTTAGAAGTTTCATACCTCAACCATTTATGTTTCAAAAGTCAGAAGATATGAAATAATTAAATGTATTGTTAATATACCAAAGAAAAACACTTTTTATACCTCAACCATACATTTACAGAACAGAGTATACCTTAACGTCATATACACCCATATATTTGATATTATAAAATGTTTTATACCTGGACTAGTTATGTGACATGGGACAACATTTTATACCTCAAGCATTTGTGTTACATAAGACAGTACCCTGAAATGTATACATATATTTATATATAAACTAGAACTTAAAAAAGAACACATAGAGAGGAAACCACTGAACTCACTACTATATTTCGATGTCCTCGTCTTCAGGAAAAGAAGTGAATCGCTCCAAAGGCTGATAACGACTCGACTATATATATATATTTATATATATATATTTGTAAAATTTGGGAGCAGTCCTTCATTCAATCATACTTTTTTTTTAATTACCCTGAAGATGACTGGAAGCCAGTCAAAACCTGTTAGTTCCCACTTAATTAACATTCTCCAACGATTGGATGAAGGAAAGAATAAGGTATTCAGAAACCTTGAAAAACTTCAAGGTGAAGAAAATGAATCAGTGAAATACGGTCAGTGATTCTATGAAAAATATATATATATGTGAACTTGAAGCTGTTCAGTTGGCTGTCGTCGTCTAGCCACTCAACTTCCTTTCCTGAGGACGTCCGTTAAAAGGGTTGAAATATTGAATGTGAATAAAATTTCTGTTCTTCATTTGTGTTTCTCAAAGGTTTTTTAAGAATAATAATATATATATATATATATATATATATATATTGATATCGTTTAAACCTGATTTATACGTTGACAATATATGCTACATGAAACAGCAAAACAATCCCTGAAACATTCATTTTACATGTGTGAGTACACAATAAATATAGTTATATACACGCAATATTAAATCATTTAAATTTGTTTTGTACCTGTACTATTTATGTACATGAGAAAACATTTAATATCTGTTACATAAGACAGTACACCTTAAATACGAATACATTAGATTATCACAGAATAGATCCCGTTTCATACCTCGACCATTTGTTTTACATGAGAGAGTACACCATAAATGATTATATATATATATATATATATATATATATATAGTATTATATATAGACAAAGAAACATAGAGAAATCAAAAGAACACACTTACAGTCTCTAATTTTCGGTTTGAACCGTCTTCAGGAGAGATAAGAGAGGGAAAGCAAGCGCACTGGTTCAGAGACGGTTGGAGACCCAACCTGAGGGTTGAGAATAAAAGATTCCCAATCTAAAATATTGGGATCTAAAAGACAGTACACCTGTCTCTTTTCAGGAGACAGTACACCTGAAATAAAGATATATTGTAATCATTTAAACATGATGTAAACCTCGTCCATTTATGTTACATGAGACAATAGATATCAAATATGTATACATAGTTTTGTATTATGACATCATTTATATACGTTTTATACTCAAACCATTTAGGTAAAATAAAAGAATACAACTGAATAAGAATATATATTCTAATATGACAAAACTTAAACAAGTTTTAGACACTGACTATATATGTTACGAGACAGCACACATGAAATCCTATTAAATAGAAATACATAAAAAGACATCATTTTACAAGATTCATAACTCCACCATTTATCATACAGAAGATAGAATAGCTGAAATAAAGATATATATTGCAAATATGGCAAAATATAACACTTTTGATATATAAAAATTTACTGACATAACAGAGTACACCTGAAATAAGATAATAATGTTAATGTCAACGAATAGAACCAGTTTTATATCAAAAACATTTATATCAATTACATCGGACGATACACCCGAATTATGGATATATAATCAGTTTTATAATTTAATTAAAACACATGTCATAACTGGATTATTTACGACACATCAGAATACACCAGAATAATAATAATAATAATAATAGGATAATATTCTTAACATCACCGAACAGAACCCGTTATATATCTAGACCTTTTATTTGACATCAGAGAATTTTATAATTATGGATATATAAATCGTTGTACATATATCCAGGCAATACCTGTATTATTTATTTGAAATCACAATACACCTGAAATGAGACAATATTGTTAATATCACAGAATAGAACCCGTTTTATATCTAGACCATTTATTTTTTGTTTATTTATTTATTTAATGGGAGAATCCAGCTGAATTATGGATATATAAATCGTTGTATGTCATAATTTAAACAAATGTAATACCTGGATTAATTATGTGACATCAGAATACACCTAAAATCAGATAATATTGTTAATGTAACAGAATAGAACCTGGGTTATGTCTAGACAATTTATTTTACATGTGAAGATAAACCTGAATTGTAGATATATAAATCGGTGTATGAGATGTAAATAAAACTAATGCAATACCTAAATATATTATGTAACACCAGAATACACCTGAAATAAGACAATATTGCTAATATCAAAGAATACAACCTGGTTTACATCTAGAAAATATATTTCATAGGGGAGGATACACCTCAATTGTGGATAGATAAATAGTTGTATATATGTCCAGGCAATACCTGGATTATTTATGGGACATCAGAATACACCTGTTATAAGATATTATTGTAAATATGAAAGAATAGAACCCATTTTATACCTAGATCATTTATTTTACAAGGGAGGACGCACGTCGATTGTTGACATATAAATCGTAGTATGATTTAATTAAAACTCATGGAATACCTGGATATTTTAAGTACCATCAGAATACGCCTGAAATAAGATAAGTTTGCTAATATCACAGAATAGAACCCATTTTATAACTAGACCATTTATTTTGCATGGGAGAATTCACCTAATTTGAGGATCTATAAATCGTTGTATGTCATAATTTAAACAAATGTAATACCTGGATTACTCATGTAACATCAGAATACACCTGAAATAGAATAATATTGTTAATATCACAGAATAGAACCCATTCTATATCTAGACAATATATTAGACATGGGAGAATACACCTACAATAGAATAATATTATTAATATCATAGAATGGAAACCGTTTTATGTGTAGACTATTTATTTTAGAAGGGAGAATTCACCTGAATTGTGGATATATAAATCGTTGTATGTCATAATTTAAACAAATGTAATACCTGGATTACTCATGGAACATCAGAATACACCTGCAATAGAATAATATTATTAATATCATAGAATGGAAACCGTTTTATGTGTAGACTATTTATTTTAGAAGGGTGGATACACCTGAATTGTGGATATATAAATCGTTGTATGTCATAATTTAAACAAATGTAATACCTGGATTACTCATGTAACATCAGAATACACCTGAAATAGAATAATATTATTAATGTCACAGAATGGAAACCGTTTTATGTGTAGACTATTTAATTTAGAAGGGAGAATTCACCTGAATTGTGGATATATAAATCGTTGTATGTCATAATTAAAACAAATGTAATACCTGGATTATTTATGTAACATCAGAATACAACTAAAAGTGGATAATATTGTTAATATAACAAAATAGAACCTGGTATATGTCTAGACAATTTATTTCACATGGCAGGATAAACCTGAATCGTGGATATATCAATCACTGTATGGTTTGATTAATATCCATGTAATGCCTGGATATATTGTGTAACATCAGAATACACCTGAAATAATACAATATTGCTATTATCAAAGAATACAACCTGGTTTAGATCAAGAAAATTTATTTGATAGGGGAGGATACATGTCAATTGTGGATATATAAATAGTTGTATATATATCCCGGCAATACTCGGATATTTTAAGTAACATCGGAATCCACCTGAAATAAGATAATATTGTTAATATCACAGAATAGAAACCGGTATATGTGTAGACTATTTATTTTACAAGGGAGGACACTTATCAATTGTGGATATATAAATCGTTGTATATATATCCCGGCAATACTCGGATATTTTAAGTAACATCAGAATCCACCTAAAATAAGATAATATTGTTAATATCACATAATAGAAGGCGATATATGTGTAGACTATTTATTTTACAAGGGAGGACACACATCAATTGTGGATATATAAATCGTTGTATATATATCCCGGCAATACTCGGATATTTTAAGTAACATCAGAATCCACCTGAAATAAGATAATATTGTTAATATAACAGGATAGAACCTGGTATATGTCTAGACAATTTATTTCACATGGCAGGATAAACCTGAATCGTGGATCTATCAATCACTGTATGGTTTGATTAATATCCATGTAATACCTGGATATATTATGTAAAACCAGAATACACCTGAAATAAGACAATATTGCTATTATCAATGAATACAACCTGGTTGATATCTAGAAAATTTATTTGATAGGGGAGGATACATCTGAATTGTGGATATATAAATAGTTGTATATATATCCCGGTAATACGTGGATATTTTAAGTAACATCAGGATACACCTGAAATAAGATAATATTGTTAATATCACAGAATAGAAACCGTTTTTTCTGTAGACTATTCATTTTACAAGGGAGGGTACACCAGAATTGTGGATATATAAATCGTGTTATGAGATTTAATTAAAACTAATGCAATACTTGAATATATTATGTAACACCAGTATACACCTAAAATAAGACAATATTGCTAATATCGAAGAATACAGCCTGGTTTACATCTAGAAAATATATTTCATAGGGGAGGATACACCTCAATTGTGGATAGATAAATAGTTATATATATGTCCAGGCAATACCTGGATTCTTTTTGTGACATTAGAACCCACCTGAAATAAAATAATATTGTAATATCAAAGAATAGAATACATTTTATATATAGACCTTTTATTTTACATGGGATAATTAACATTAATTGTGGATATATAATTGTTGTACATAAATCGAGGCGTTACCTGGATTATTTATATCAAATCAGAATGCACCTAAAATAAGATAATATTGTTAATATTACAGAATAGAACTCGTTTTATGTGTAGACCATTTATTTTCTAAGGGAGGATACACATGAATTGTGGATATATAAATCGTTGTATGTCATAATTTAAACAAATGTAATACCTGGATTAATTATGTGACATCAGAATACACCTAAAATCAGATAATATTGTTAATGTAACAGAATAGAACATGGGTTATGTCTAGACAATTTAGTTTACATGTGAAGATAAAACTGAATTGTAGATATATAAATCGCTTTATAAGATGTAAATAAAACTAAAGCAATACCTAAATATATTATGTAACATCAGAATACACCTGAAATAAGACAATATTGCTAATATCAAAGAATACAACCTGGTTTACATCCAGAAGATTTATTTCATAGGGGTGGACTCACCTCAATTGTGGATATATAAATCGTTGTATGAGATTTAATTAAAACTAATGCAATACTTGAATATATTATGTAACACCAGAATACACCTGAAATAAGACAATATTGCTAATATCGAAGAATACAACCGGGTTTACATCTAGAAAATATATTTCATAGGGAATACACCTCAATTGTGGATAGATAAATAGTTGTATATACGTCCAGGCAATACCTGGATTATTTTTGTGACATCAGAATACACCTGAAATAAGATAATATTGTTAATATCACAGAATAGAAACCGTTTTTTCTGTAGACTATTCATTTATCAAGGGAGGATACACCAGAATTGTGGATATATAAATCGTTGTATGTCATAATTAAAACAAATGTAATACCTGGATAATTTATGTGACATCAGAATATACATGTAATAAGATATTATTGTAAATATGAAAGAATAGAACCCATTTTATACCTAGATCATTTATTTTACAAGGGAGGACGCATCTTGATTGTTGATATATAAATCGTTGTATGATTTAATTAAAACTCATGGAATACCTGGATATTTTAAGTACCATCAGAATACGCCTGAATAAAGATAAGATTGCTAATATCACAGAATAGAACCCATTTTATATCTAGACCATTTATTTTCCATGGGAGAATTCACCTGAATTGTGGATATATAAATGGTTGTATGTCATAATTTAAACAAATGTAATACCTGGATTACTCATGTAACATCAGAATACACCTGAAATAGAATAATATTATTAATATCACAGAATGGAAACCGTTTTATGTGTAGACTATTTATTTTAGAAGGGAGGATACACCTGAATTGTGGATATATAAATTGTTGTATGAGATTTAATTAAAACTAATGCAATACCTAAATATATTATGTAACATCAGAATACACTTGAACTATACAATATTGCTAATATCAAAGAATACAAACTGGTTTACATCTAGAAAATTTATTTCATAGGGAGGGATACACCTCAATTGTAGATATATAAATCGTTGTATGAGATTAAATTAAAACTAATGCAATACTTGAATATATTATGTAATATCAGAATACACCTGAAATAAGACAATATTGCTAATATCGAAGAATACAACCTGGTTTACATCTAGAAAATATATTTCATAGGGGAGGATACACCTCAATTGTAGATATATAAATCGTTGTATATATATATATATATATACCCAGGCGTACCTGGATTATTTATGTGACATTATAACCATCCTGAAATAAGCTAATATTGTAATATCAATGAATAGTACCTATTTTATATATAGAGTTCTTATTTTAATGGGAGGAAACACAAATATTATTGAGTATAATAGCTTGCTTTATATTTTTCGAGTTGCAAAATTTGTAAATAATATATTTAAAGTCATAATAATGAATGTTACTATTACAAAACAAGTACAGTTAATTCAACATACTTCGTTTAAAATCAAATTCTGTTAAAACTAGTTATATATTCCAAAAAGAAATGATTTCTAATAAATATATCTGAGTTTTTGATAAATGAGGAATAAATTGTCATACATTTCAGATATAGTTGCGATAGTATATTTAAAATGACGCATTATTATTATCTGAAGGAAAAAAGATTTAATTAAATGACGCTAATCTAACATTTAAGCGGCCATATTGCTTGAGAACAATCACTGAGTAACTAACGAACTATTAGATGCATTATTAATTATGAAACAATTAAATGTTCATTATACATGTTTAATTAAATACAAGTGGTATTCAGACGTACAATATGAGATGATGGTTGAAGGAAATACTTGCTTTAAACAAATAATTTTTCTGAATTATTAAAATTAATAAAGCCATAACGGACGTGAGCTTTCGATAAGTAACTGATTGATGTAGGCACAAGGACTAGTGCATGACGTCACTCGAAACAATGCCATTTATATCATTTCATTTGGAGGTACTTACTGTTTAAATCAGTGTTTCCCAAACTTTTTCGAGTGACCGCCCCCTTGGGTCCATAAACCTACGAGTATAACTCAACACTCCTGAATAATAATCAGATTCCTAGACTAAATAACCAAATGAGTAACATTTTAATAATTAAATTAAAATAATTACTAATCGAATATTTACTTAGAATCCAATAGATGTTGTTTCATAGCATATTTATGCAAAAGAATTAATGCACAATAAAAGAAACTAGATGAGAATATACTTTAACATAAAAATGAATTATCAGAACAAATAATTTTCAGAAACTGTTTCTTAGAAGTTTAAATGCCGTGTTTTCACTTAAATTTAGAAATTACATTGCATTAACATTTTCAATTTATGGAAATAGAATCCCCTTTTTGCATTACCACCTCCCGATATGAAGCACCACCCCAGGGGGGCGGTAGCGCCCACTTTGGGAAACACTGGTTTAAATGATAACATTTTTATACACGTTTTAACCTCGCCATTGATATTTGAGAAAGATTCTAGAATTAGCTAATATATTTAATACACTATATCCTTTAAACACATCTCAACCCTCATTTATATTTCACAAATTATATTTTAAATAAGGGTAAATATTTAATAAATAACATCTTTTATTTTAAACTCATTTCACACCATCACCAATTATGACATTTCAGACTGTACACTTGAAATGACTATTATATTTGATTTTAATTTCAAACATGTTTTACATCTCGACCTTTTGTGATATGTGAGAGAGTGCACTCGAATTAATCTTATTTTTTTAAATTTAGGTATGATTTTTGTCAAATACATAAAAAAATACAAGCGTTTGAAACAAGTTGTGTGATTAAATTATTTTTGCCTATGTAGACTAAGGGTTTCTTTTCCTCTCTTATCATGAGTTAATACCACACAATAACTGCCTGCATAGCTCAGGAGTACCTCTTTAATTTTATACAGAGATTAATTGAGACTGTCATAATCAAAAGTCATTATTATTCAATACTCACATTAGGTATATGAGCCATAATAGTGCCTGCTCGTAAAAGAGCTTATAAATCACTGAGCAATTTAACAGCCAATCACTAGCAGACTTAAGATTTAAATAACTTTACGAAGTATGTATAAAAGTATTATGGAAAAAACTGAATTCAACCAATTGCTTTCACCTCTCGAAAGAACTGTGACAATTAGGGTTTGTTGGTTTTTAAAAACCGGTTTTTTGGAGAAAATTATGAAATTCGAAAACCGGTTTTTTAGTAGAAAATATCTGTTTTCAATGTATGAATAACACTTAAAAAAAAATTGAAAATGACAAATGTAGCCAAATCTAGCAGATTGATGATGAAAACACTGTTCCAAGCGGTTTGGTTCTTGGAATCATATCGGTCCGATAATATGGTTACTATAATATGGTTATTACAAAAATATGAAAATATATTGTTTTTCTTTATTCTATTATTATTACTGCTATCACCTCCTCGAACACAGCTCGAAAAATAGTTAATTCTCATTAATCTTTATAAATAAAATAATGATTTTGTCTGTACATTGCTTAGAACTGACTCATTTCAAGTTTTCTTTACGTTTCATACATTGGAGAAACCGAATCCACCCTTAGAAAAATTTCTGTCGGTTTGTCGGTTTGTCCGCAAAACTTTGTCACAGGTAAACTCAGCTACCATAAGACATATAAAGCTGAAACTTTTACAGTAGATTTGTGTAGGTCTAACTTAAAATATAGGCTATGAATTGATTGGAAATTCAACGTAGAAGTGAAGTTATGGACGTTTAACGCAAAAATGTTTGTCACAAGTAAACTCAGCCACCATAAGACATAGCGAGCTGAAACATTGACACTCGATTTGTGTGTGCCTAACTTAAAATATGGGCTCTAAATAGATTATTAATTCAGTACAGAAGCGAAGTTATGGGGCTTTTAGCTGTATTTTCCTAACTTCACAGACAAGTTTGTTTTGAAAATACACAGGTGTGGCAAGTAGGTATTGTTAGTTGATTTTAATTTCAATTGAGCACATGAATATATTGCGTATTTGACATCATTGAAATGGTGTTTCACAGAGTTAAGGATGTACTATCTATTGAGAATAAATGTTTTGTAAACGAGCAATTCTCAGCCCTTAATATGAACAGGCATGAGAAATCAACAAACAAGTTCTTACGCTATATGAAGCCGAGGAAAGAACTTACAAGTCAGTAAAGAGATTGGATTAGTGATGAAGAAGCAGTTCATTATCTAATTGAATTTCTTGACTCTGAATTTATTTCTCCTGGACTGCCTGCTCATGAGTAAAAACTTAAAGTAGGAGCACCAATGATGCTGCAATTTATAGCAGTAACAAATTTCATGTTATGAAACATGAGTGACCCAAAAACTGTGCAACGGGACACGACTCTGAGTTCGTGCTCTACACAGATATGCCATAGATGCGGACATAATGACTGGATGTGGTATTGGGGAGTCTTCCGAACCACTGTCTGTTTCCATTCAAATGATTGCAAGGTCCCCTCAGAGTCTATTTCGCAATGACGTTAACTAAGTCGCAAAGGGAGACTTTATCTAACGCAGGAATTCAAGTTAGCGAAACCAAGTTTTTCTCACATGGTCAACTGTAGTTTACTTGCTCAATAGTCAGAGGTTTCAACTGATTGTTCTTCCATGAACCTGAAGGACAGACAGCTAATGTAGTGTATACAGAGGCATTTGTTTAACACTGTACTAATAATGGTGTTTTCTACTATTCTATAATTTCTAATTATAGTATTAGTATAATACTATAATTGATATGTTGGAATACCAAGTATAATAGAATTTTTGATTCCGTCAAAGACGGGTACATTTGCTAGTTAAATATAATTATTTAAAACCGTTTCTATGTTCATGGCAGTCTACCTTGTTTGAGTTGTACTGACCCTGTTTCTCTTCAAGAACCAAACTGGTTGATTATAGTAGACAACACGGGATAGTAAAATGGTTTTAAATAATTATGATTTAATTGAACTCTGCGGTACTGTCAACCTCCTTTGAGATTGCAGCTGTTAGACTTCAACAAATCCACTCTAACTATTTTCAATACCACTACACACTACAAGTGTGTTGTTATCCTACTCTTAGGATAATCAGCAATTGGTAGTAATCATAAGTGCAACCATTTAACCATTGCCTCATATCATAAACAATATATCCACCCTTTTACAGTTCCTTAAAATGTTTCATCTTGCAAGATAAAATGTGGAAAAAAATTATTGTTTATATCCAAATAATTAGATATTCTTATAACAAGGCTGATAAAAACATAAGGATAAATTAATTAAATGATTAACTCAGTTCAATCAAACCTTCAAAGCAGTGCTTAGAACTTCTGATGCAGGTTAAAAAAGAGTAACTTTCCTATGCTTCACGAAACTCCATTTTTCAGATAACTACAATTTAAAATAAATATACATTTCATTTTTAAACTATTGAACTTTTTTTTAAAATAAAATATAAAAAAAAAGTCAATTGAAAAGAAATGATTACAAACAGCGGGTGTTTGATCCGGAACCAGAAAGAACCAAAGTCAAACTGCTATTCTTTTTCAAAATGAATCAAGATCCATGGTCCGCATGCTCTATAGTTTCATTTTATGAAGAATGGTTTATTAAATGTGATATTAATTTATTAGAACATATTCATTTTTTTAGCCAGAAATGGTTAATTAAGTTCTTTTTAACACTTAAATATGAAATGTATAGAGCAACTAAAAAGTGTGTCTCTATAAGAAGCTCTAGATACAGACATTTTTATTTTTCACGCCCTTATAACAGCCTTGGGGGAGTGGGGGGGGGGGGGGGGAATTACAAACTTTTTCTGATATTCACCAGCAGGATATGAGACTCCGGCCTTCAACTGGAAATTATGACACGCTCTGCTGAGAACATAATTTTTCTTTCACATATGTTTGAAACACAGGATAAAATAAATAATCTAAATATGTTATAGTTTAATTTGAAAATAGTATCTCTATACTATGTACAAATATACCATTCTATAATTAAAACTAAGTTGGTAAAATATTGGATGATGAAATATGACTTATTTCTTTGCCTGTAGGACACATGGACGGATGATAAGGGACTTTGGTTTTTGGATGAAGAGCAAAACTGCAAGAATTTTCATATCAAAAGCGAATCGAACAAAACCAAGTTTGTGTTTACACGAAAATTCGACACCTGCGACTCACATGATTATGTAATTGAGGTAAGTGCCCAACTTGGGTATCGTTGTTAGATAGAACATATATTATTAATTAAAACTACATAACAGATAACAAGTTTTTTGTATATATCCCAATAATTAGATATTTTTATTAAAAGACTAATAAAAAGAATAAATTAAAAAAATGTTACACTATTCATCTTTATGTAAATTGATATTATAGAAAAATGGAGGTTTAAACAGGAAGCTTTAGTTTGTCAATAAAGCAAAACATTTAACTGTATTATTTAAATAGCCTTGGTAATTGATAACAGACTAAAAACAAAAAAAAACTGAATTCTATGCAATAACTATGTCATGGCATCACAAGAAAGCATCTTCACTAAGTGGTTAAGTTAGTTGAATTATACTTTGATGGGATTTGTACATGAATGTGGTATTATATGCAGTTCATATTATAAGTCATGATATTCTACTAATTGAATCTCGTTAAACAATTCAGTTTGGGACGACTCATGTGATTTGGGCAAGTGGATACGGAAAGGTTCCGAGCAGTATCGAAGGTGCTCGTGACAAGGGCATGCAGCGAGTTGAGTTATTGAAGCCACAAGTGGAAGTGGAAGAACTGCCCGAGGATTCTTTCGCTCACACGGTAACCGCAAAGGACATCCAAGTGCCAGAAGTCGAAACCACCTACTGGTGCCAAATCTCCAAGCTGCCAGCAAGTTTTAAGCAAAAGCACCATGTTATACAGGTAAGGTCATTGTCAATTAGACCTAGCTAATTTCATTACGATTTATCAAGCAAAAGATTGATTTCTAGAAGCTAAAAATCTTTTTTTAACTAATATATGTATAAAATTATTAACAAAAAGACTTAATTAATACAGATATTTGGATGTAAGTCACCAGAAAAAAATATTCAAGAGGCGACTTATTACAGTAAAAATTAATTCCATTAAACAATTTCAGTGATGAGATTTTTTCAATATCCTAAAAAGGAAAAAAGTGTGCTGTTGCGAGACCCTATTATATATCCTCCCACATCAGAATGTTTGTTATGTTAGATAAATAAGTGCTGTTGCGAGACCCTATTATATATCCTCCCACATCAGAATGTTTGTTATGTTAGATAAATAAGTTTAAGTCATAGTCAAATATTCTTTTACTTAAAGAATTAGTTAAACCAAAAATTAATTTGTATTATTTAAGTATATCACTTAACTGAAGTATATACCTAGGTGGTTAAACCTATATCAACAGTAAATTTCTATTCAAAACTTTAAATAGAGTTTATAATGATGGAAATTCATAATTTAATTCCAAAGGATACCATAAGTAATATACTGAAAGTGAAATACACAAAATTGCGGGCAAACATATTAAAAAGTATATAAAGTTTGCATGACAGGTGAGGAATGATTTTGGGAGCAAAAAACACCTTCTATTTCCCATCCTGAGAAGACCTCAAGCATTCGAGTTTGCCACGTTCGCATATATAAGTAACAAAAGTTGTCAGGCAAGCAAATCGGGCTTCTCACTTTTGAGAAACCTTGGTCTAAAAAACGGAGACTAGAATGTCAAACCTTTCAAACACCATCAATATTTTAAACTAGGAACTAGTTTGCATATTTAGTACATTTTTAAATTCAAACCAAAATAAGAACAAATATAGGGGATCCCTGTTTTTGGTATAGGGGATAGGGGTCTCGGAATTGGGTACTAAAGGCATTTACTTCATCATTGATAATCAATTTCAGCTTCCGTTTCGACATCTTCCAATTTAATTTTTGATTTTGACACCGATGGGCTTCTAATCTCTTACTTATAGGAATTTTTGATATGCTAAACAAATTTAATGAAGAGTAGATAAATATCAGCGGAAAAGATTTCTTTTACAAATTTTGATTAAAGATATTAAAAATTTATGAGAAAATTAATAACGTTATTATATTTTCATTTATCATATTGTCATTTTAATTTGTTTAACAAATTATCTTATACAAATATTTAGAGCATTAGTAATAATATTAAAAAAAAAGTACTTCTGTTTTGTCAAAGCAAAATTCTATCTAATCTAAAGCTACAAATTATGTATAAAAAAAGGAATTTTTTGTTAAATAATTTTAAACTTGTTTAAAATTATGTTGGAAAATTGTATGAACTAATAATGTAATGCAATTATGATGACAATTATATCTATGCTGATAATTATTTCTGGCAGTAAACTGTTTTTGAAAAATTGAAAAAAAATTCCAAATTCATTTGAAAAAAAAATCTCACTCAGCTCCCAGATTATTCCGCTTCAGTTCAAAGAAAAAATATTCTTTAATAAATCTTTTTTTGGGGGGTGGGGACTGATGGTCTGCTAAAAAGCCACCTCTGACTCTGATTCCTCAAGGGAATGTTGTGTCTCCCTAATGATACAAAAATGGGAGTCCTAAATTTTGCCTTAACTTAAAGAGTTTTAGAGCAGGGATCTTTAACGATACCCTACAATGTACTGGCTTGGGACCACATTTCTTAACGACGACCCTGCTCTTTTTTCTTTCACCACGGTTGAGAAAAGATGGTTGAGATAAGAGGGCAAGAGTGAGAAATGAACCTGAAGTTAGCAGAGGTGAGGCTAAAGGCCACGGACAACCCTGGCCTCAACTCAGTATATTACAAAGCAGAGTCCATCATTAAGCGGTAAACCAGGAAAAAAATAGTAATGAATTAAAGAAACGTATTTACATTTAGAAAAATTAATAAGAAGTTTACAAACTTTTTTTTCTTCAGAGGTTGTATCTTATTATCTTTTGTTTACTTGCAGTATTAAAATTCATTTCAATTTATGATAAGATGTTGCTCCCAAACGTATCACAGAAAATGAATAAGTATTAATAACAAATATTTATTCTTTTTCTGTAAGAAAGGTGTCGGCTATAGAATATTTTTTAAGAGGCCACTACTGATTAGTGTTCATTATAATTCCGGGTATTTACTGAGTGGGTACAAAGAGAACTCGCTGGAAGCCTGCTTATGGTTACCAATATTGTTTTACTTCTTCGCAGAATTTTAACAAACACAGAACACGTATAGAAAATATTTTTTAAGAAATTCAAGTAAAATTCAATATAATTTGATAGTAATAACAAGAGTGTGACATGCTATAGAAAAATGGAAGTAGCGATTAATAATTGTTTTTATGATTATTTCAGATTGGACCGGTGATTCCCGCAGAAAGCGATGGGTTGGTTCACCATATGGAGTTGTTTCACTGTCAAGTCGCGGCAGATGAGGAAGTCCCTTTCTACAGTGGCCCATGTGATGGTCCCTCTCGGCCTAACATCACCCAGACATGTAAAAAGGTTATAGCTGCCTGGGCCATGGGGGCTCAGCCCTTCTCCTACCCTTCAGTAAGCTTTCATTACCATTAACTAAATTATATATCATCTTCTTCTATCCCTGGATTATTCAATGTATTAATGCTACATTATTACAATGTATCATATGCTTGTATTAATATTTTAAACAATTATTTCATGAAGAAATTTTATGCATGTTTTAAAATAGTTGAATTTTTTTTCTTCAACTTCTCTTGAAATAAATATCCCATTCTTCACTCAGTTACATGCTGAGCTTAAATTGAAAAAAAAATCTAAATTATTTGAGTGAATATACCATTTAAACCAGTAATTTAGTGTATTTATCATTTTAATATAAACAAATAAGCTTTAACTAATTGAGCAGCATCTTCTCAATTTTACTGACTGACCTGATAAATAGGCACTCAAAGTAAGAGTCTCTTATTCTTTGTACTGCATACTCGTCATGTCATATTAACTACCTACTCTGTCTTAAGATAGCTGTATCATTAGTTTTGAGGATTTGTATATCTGCACGAAGGTTGGTGAGATTTTCTAAAAGCATTCGTTGCAGGACCAGATTGCCTAGTGGAAAGCTTTTGGAGCTCGAATATTAATACTTATTAAAAGTATAGTTATTTCTGTAAAAATGAATCAGTTTTTAATTGTCGTTGTAAAATGAAATAGGCTTCACAAATACATTTTTGATGTATTTTATAAGTTCTTTATAAAATAATATCCATAAGTTTGACTAGTCCTAGTTTTAATACAGTTACTGTTCAAATAAATTATGTCTGTTTTTAGTTGGAAAATGTAATATTTAAAAGTTGAAATTAAGTAAAAATGAATTTAGCTCACACATGTTTGTTAAAAGTTAATAATCTGAAGCCATTTATGAGTAGTTCCACATAGAGTCGTATATTAGTTCTCGACCATAACTAGTTTCAGAATTTTGATGCACAACTAATTTGGTCGAAAACCAAAAATAATTTTACAATAAGAAATACATAATTGGAAATGGGATAACCGTTCTGATTTGGCCTATAATCCTATATTCGTCGGCAGTTGGGTTTGGTCCACTGTTCGATTCCTAAATTATGTTCCAATTATGGGGGCATAATTTCCTCGACCTGATCAAACTATGATTTGTTCTAGTTTAAAGTCATTGAAACACCGAGATACCACAGTATGCATTCGTTGATTTATACAAAAAATTGGCAATCCAACAAAGTCTCAAATACTAAAAACTTGATATGTTTTTAAATCCTCTCAAATTTTGGTATTACTTAGACATATGCAATTATAATTCACTGAAATTATGATAAATTTCACTGACTGTAATTAATGGAATGCTAACATAACTCTCCTGTTTGCCCAATGTACACACAAGACCTTAACATTTTTAATTTACTCCAAACTAAATATGTAATAAAGAACACAAATTCATCTATTTTTTAACTGATATTGAGTTACCCAGGAGACAATGCTGATATTTTTATGTTCAGTGATAGTGGTGGAAGTGGTTGTATGTTGTGTGAGATGTGTGCGTGAGGAGAGAAAGAGAGAGAGAGAGAGAGAGAGAGAGAGAGAGAGAGAGAGACAGAGAGTGAGTGAGTGAGAGAGAGAGAGAGAGAGAGATAGTGATTAATTTTTATGGACATACTACAGGTTACAGAGTATGAAAGTCAAACTGAAATTTAAAAAATCCTCTTGGTTAAGGAAACGCATCTATAGTTTTTTCGGTAAAGCAAGCTCAGGATAAGGTACTATGTTTGTAATTTATGAAAGTATAGAAACTATTTCATTTTGTTAATTTTCTTATCACGCAAGGTTAAAATTTATATTCGTGACTCTTACAATAATAATTATATAATAATAAAAAGATATTATTAATTTTTACTCACAGGAAGAAGCATTCAAAGTCTAAAAAGACCAATATAAGTTTTTGTTTTTTGTTATAGCTTGTCAAATTTTTCTATGCTCCCCTGTAAAAATAATTAATGAATAATAAATAGTAATTCTGAATTGGTAGATCTTTAATATCAACTACTATTAAAGGAAAAGATTAACACTTTAAAAAAAAATAGACATAGAAAATAGAAATTTCACAAAAAGTAATAACATAAGAAAATTTATATGGTTTACATTATGTAACTATACATTGAAAACATTTCTTTGAAAGATGTTATTATCAAATTTCAAATTATAGATAAAATTTCAAGTTAGAAAACCATTAATTTAAATGGTTCACCATAACTTACGTTTATTCTAGCCATATTCGAATAAGTCATCAATTAAAATGATTATATTATATGAATTTATTGTTAAATTTTATTTTTATGACGAGTTTGTACCATTTTATACATATTCATAGTTATGATATGACTTTATAAATAAATACAAATACTTATGGCATCCGTCTAAAGAATTTAATACATGTATATTTAAACAATAAACTACAGTAATATAATAAAGATTGAAAAGTTTTCTAAATTAATGCATTATGTAAAAAAACATTTGAAATATCACTATAACCCTGATTCTATAATAGAAACCAAATAAATATAAAACGAATCTTCTTAGAAATAAAATTTTATTAATTTTATTTGAAAAGAAGGTAAATTTACTAAAATGTATGCACAGTTATGTTATTCTTGATGTTATTTAACTGTCATCACGTCATCACATAGCATTTAAGAAATTTGGTATTTAACTTATCAATATAGTACTTTATTTGATACATATTGAATATTAGATATTGCTTGTATTTCACATTTAAATCATTTAAAACTAATAGCTTATATTATGCTTTAAGTAATTATGTTAATCTAAATTATTCTTTAATATGAAATTAATTCAATTAGTCTAAAGAGTTTACCAAGCTCCCTTGATTCGTATTACTACTAAATTTATTATGTTGATAATTACATGTGACATTTTTTTAAACAGTTGTCTGATAACCTTATAGATGTAATAAATAGAGATATTATTCAGGAAGCCGGTTTGCCAGTTGGTGGTCCCGATTACAATCTTTATGTCATGCTGGAAGTTCATTACAATAATCCAGGACACATTGCTGGTAAGCTCAGATCAATTCTTTCAATTTGCATCATCATTAAATAAATTAGTCAAAATAAAAAATATAGATCCGCTATTAAGAGCATTTTCTGCTATATAAATTTTGATGATATCATTTGGCTTCACTATTATTAATAATGAATGCCCGGTGACCTGATTTCTTAAAATTTTGCCCAGAATTCTCGAGTCTTTTGAGGTTCAAAAAAAGTACTTATTTTTAAAATTTTCAGTCAACTAAAATAGGAATTTATTCATTAATATTGTCTGTTTGTATATATTCAGTATTATAAAAACCATGATTTTTATAAAAATTGGTTTTATTACTACACTTTTAGTTTTATATTTGATAATAAACGCTTTTATTCTTTAATTAGACATGCTACTTACCAAAAAATCATTTTTTGTGCTATTTCATATTTTAAACGAACTACTTGTCTAGATTTCATTCATATAAAGATATGAAACAATATAACTATATGACACACGATTTTTATTTATTTTTTATTCATTATGTTGCATATGGATCAAAATCCTTTTACAATACAAGGTCTATTTTTTTAGGCTAAAATTAATTAATACATATTAAAATAATAAACACTAATTATACATAACATTAGTGATAATTAAATCAAACAAGATTGAGAGGCAGTGAGAGTTAAACATGTAAAAAAACATCTGAAATATCACTATAACCCTGATTCTATAATATAAACCAAATAAATATAAAACAAATCTTCTTAGAAATATAATTTTAATTCATTTACATTTTGAAAAGAAGGTAAATTTACTAAAATGTCCGCACAGTTATGTTTAATTACTTGATGTTATTTAACTGTCATACGTCATCACATAGCAATTTAAAGAAAATTTGTATTTTAACTTATCAATAATAGTACTTTATTTGATAAATACTGAATATTAGATATTGCTTTATTTAACAATATTAAATCATTTAAGATTTGTTTTCCTTAATGACTTATGGGATAGCTTTTTAATGAATTGAGATTGGATGGATTGAAGTAAATAATGACTAAAATAAATATAAACAACTTTCATAAAATATATGAAAATTCATATACATTTTTAATTTAATATTTCATTGTATCATCTACTTCTTACTATCAAGTGAGTCAATTCACTTGATATTCAATTCCTAACTAAATAAAACAAAAAAATATAAATCTTTAATATTTATATTAAAATTGAATATCTTTACTTAATATTCAATTACTAAGTAAATAAAACAAAAAAATATAAATCTTTTATATTTTGAACAAATATTTATTTCATAATCCAATGTTAAATCATTTCACAAAGTGACGTATAAAACATTTAATTCATGTTCAATAGATAGCGGCAAACTAATTTATAAAACACAACTAGTGATATACGGATATTATAAAGAAATTAGTTAATTGATTATTTTACTCAGTATAATACTCTCAATATTATAGCATTTTTAATTAAAAATTGAAAATATGAAAATACAAATGAATGCATACTGTAAGAAACGAAACTGAAGGATCCAAGCTTATTTCATTGGGAAATCAAGTAATTGTTGGATTTTATTTAAAGGATTTACGGAGACAAACATTATTGGGCCTCAGTGTAAAGTAATTTACATTTGCAAAATTATTACCAAAGTAATGCTAGAAGAAATGAATGATGAACATTCATGTGCTATCAAGGCCAAAGCAACGTTATGAATAATGATTACTTAGAGCGATATAATCATTTTTTCAGAAATGATTAAAATATTACATTATAAAATATAAAACCACAATAAGCAAATGGGAAAACAAGTCTAAGATCTTTCAACCGTAACAAGCGGTCTTCGTCAGAGTTAAAAACCCAACGGATTTTTGGTCAGTTGGGTTTTCGACTCTGACGAAGACCGCTTGTTACGGTTGAAAGATCTTAGTCTTGTTTTCCCATTTTCTTATTGTGGTTTGATCATTGACATATATATATATATGTTGACTGTCGTCGCTCCGTCAATTCACTTCTTCTCCTGAGGACGACCGCCATTACGGTCGAAATATTGAAAAGTGAGTCTTTGTTGTGTTTCTGTTTATGTGTCACTGCTTATTTTAATTGTTATTTGTCCTGCCGGACCGTTTTTCGTTTATCATGGTATATATATATATATATATATATATATATATATATATATATACATTAGTATACTTTGGGAGCAAACTTTCTTTTAAATACATTTCGTTAAATGCCTTGCTTATTTCTATCCTAGTATGTTTCCTATATACCTTCTCTAATTTTATATATATATATAATATATATATATCTATATATATTACGTGGTGTGTAAATAAAGTAGTGAGACTGATTTTTTTTTAAATTTTCTATTTAAATATAATTACAATGTGATATTGTCACCTTCAAAATAGTTCCCTTCGGAAGCCACACAGCGCTGGAGACGGTCCTTCCAATCATTGTAGCATTGCTGGAACTCGGATTCTGGAATGGCCTTCAGCTGGTCGGTTACAGCAGTTTGTATGTTTTGTAGTGTCCCGAAATGAGTTCCCTTGAGGTGATTTTTCAATCTCGGGAAGAGGAAAAAGTCACAAGGACTCAAGTCTGGTGAATAAGGAGGCTGAGGAGCAACAGGAATGTTTTTACTGGCCAAAAACTCGTTTACTGAGATGGCAGTGTGACAGGGCGCGTTGTCGTGATGCAACACCCACTTGTCTTTGATGTTTGGCCGCACACGAAGGACTCTTTTCGAAGTCTTTCATTCTGACTGTCATTCTGACTGTCAAGCGTCGATCTGAACGCACAAGGTTCCGTACTTTGTTGACATTTTCATCGGTGTTTGCACTTGAAGGCCTTCCGCTTCGTGGTTCATCTTCAATCGACTCTCTTCCTTCTGAAAATTCCTTAAACCACCGAAAAACCTGTGCCCTTGATAAAACACGTTCTCCATAGGCCTCCTGAAGTTTTTCAAAAGTTTCGGTTGCATTATGTCCAAGTCTGAAGCAAAATTAAATTGCACACCGCTGCCCAACTTTGAGGTCACTCATTTTTAAAACGCTCAAGAAAAAACCATTTCACGAAAACCAACGCTACGGACAAACAAATGACTGTGGCGAGTTCAGATTCATACTGGAGGCGCATCACACGTGCACCTGACGCTACTCAAGGCCACGCGTCTCCAGCGTTGCCAGATCGAAAGCGACGTTGTCAGTCTCACTACTTTATTTACCCACCACGTATATATATAATTAGAGAAGGTATATAGGTATATAGTATATAGGTATATATATAAGGTATAGGTATATATATATATATATATAGATATACTCTCTACAATTAGAGAAGGTATGTAGGAAGCATACAAAGTTAAAATAAGCAAGGCATTTAATGAAATGTATTTAAAAGAAAGTCTGCTCCCAAAGTATACTAATATATATATATATGTAATATCTTAATCATTTCTGAAAAAAGTGATTATATCATTCTAAGTTAAAAATAACTGCTTCATTTTTAATTTTTGAGTAACACCATCTTTTATTAAAAGATAAACTCACTGTGAACAGTCAATAAATGCAGCTTAGCCAAATTAGCTAACAATACAAAAAAAAGTAACATTGTATCATATAAAGTATACCTTTATAATAAAATAAGTTAACCGAAGGCTTCCCCTTTGTGTTGAAGAATGAAAAACAGAAGTGTTCTAGGGATAATTGAAAATCCTAAAAGTGATTATATCATTAAAAGTTAAAATTTTAGTGCTTCATTTTTAGTTTTTAAACATCCATAACTTTTAATAAAAGGTAAACTCACTGTGAGGAGTCAATAAATCGGTTTAGCCAAATTAGCTAACAATACATAACAGGACGTAACATTGTATCATCTAAGGTATTGCATTATAATAAAATAAGTTAACTTCTGGGATTTCTCTTTTGTGCTGAAGATTGATAAAAAGAATGTACTAGGGAAAGTTTGCAAGAACCTAATAATGCATATATACATTAAACAGTTCATATATTTTAGGCCATGTAGACAACTCAGGATTAACGATAATGCAAACAAAAAGAACAGCGAAAACATGATGCCGGTTAATAGAATTTGGTTCGTCATACATGATAAAATGGCAATTCCACGAGGAATAGCCACTTTCCTCTATCTGGGTATTGCATTGCTGAATGTACTTCTGTGGTAAGTTATCTCTTCTTATGTTATATTATGAAAAGACTACGCACTTGGACCAATATGTTTGTTGCAGACATAAATTACTTGGTCCCTCATTCTACAAAATATATTTAGCAAAGTTTTAACAAATCAAAAAAGAAAGAACAGAGACTTACTTGCATTTTTATAAAATTTCGGTACTCGTCATCTTCAGAAAGATACTAATAAGGACGAGGATGAACGCCTATAAAACAAATCAGGTTTAGTCAACTTTCTTGTTCTTGTAAACCAAGCTTGGAATCAGAAATTGTTTTGGTAGGTTCTGGTTTTTCGTTGTACCAACTGTAATCAAAAAATTCAAATTATTATTATTAATTGTAGTAATATAATATAATATATATATTATAAATTATTATAATTATTATTATTAATTAATTATTTTATTCTTTAATTTTAAAATTTTGATAAAACTGAAATATTAGCATTGACTGCTTTATTTAAATCAGAAAAAAGTAACTAGTTTTCACTTTTATTTTTTACTTACATGAAGATATATATGAATAAATAAACAATTTGAAATGTTGTTCATTGTATCAAACACAAATATAGCAAGCTGTAATGTCCACATATTAACTGAATATCTAAATATTTATGAGCGAAATGAAATGTTCCCTTAAGTAAAAAACAAGTAATCAAGCCAAAAAAAAAAAAATACTTCTCAAACTCAATGACACACACAAAAAAAGTCTAAATCTCTTCGTCATTCGGAGGAGATTTTAATGACTTAAAAGGTAGCCTTAGTTTGCCTTCAAGCCATGTAATATATGTATTTATATTGAGATTGATAGCAAGTATGATAATAGAAATAATAAAATTTGAGAGTAAGAAAGGTGAGAAATGAGGGTTTCTTAACCCCGTCTCGAAATAAAGCAGTTTTAATATTTGTTAAAAAAAATTATAAAAATTAAAATTATTTATGAAAATGCATTGAGTTTTATTAATACCTACTAATCATAGATTGATGATATTAAGATCAAAAGGCAATGTTTCAGTTAAACATGAAATAAGTTATGATAGGGTGAATATGTTCTCCACACAAAACAGAAAGAATAGTCTTCCTAATATTGCAATATTTTCACAATGTTTACATTTTATTTCTTCCTAGTAGTGATAGTATGTCGATGAATTCTTGAATGAGTCAACCAATAAAGATAAGAGACGTTTTCTCTACAAACTTTTATTTTTGTGACTATAATACAGACTGCAAAAAATTCACGTAGTAAGTGTTAAGAACAGTAATATTACTCAAAGATAAGAAGAATGGGATCTCTTCATTTAGCAAAGGCATTAATGAACAAGTTGGGCCTTACAAAAGGAAGTTCTGTAATATTAATTTTTAATATTTTGTCATGGAAATGGCAAATAAATTATAATTCAAGTCTACCAGGTTTTGTGTAGTAAGATTATGGAATTTAAACTTAAATATTATGAAAATAAAGTACAAAATATATAGTATTACAGGAAATGGGTTATTCCCTTCACTATCCATAAATATTTCTTCCAAAAATATGTCTATAAATAATTATGTGTTAAGTATTAATAAAGATAAATGACATTCTTTAAAAGTAGAATTGCTACTAAAATTATGATAGTTTATATTTATTTTTTGTTTAAATGAACAATGACTAACATATTATCACGGAGTGATATTAAGGCAGGAATTCTGTTTTTAATTATGTTCATAGAATATGTGCTTTCCTGTACAAATTTGCTTGACATGAATGGCAATGGTTTTTATCATAATTGTATCTTATTTCTTTCATATAAAATTATTAGATATTAACTCTTATTATAATTGATGTTTTATGTTTTATATGTATAATAATGTAACAATAATATTTTAGTTATTGAGTATAATTATTGGCATAAAATCATAAAAACCTTACAAAAGATGTTTCAAATGTATGAATTCATATTTTTATTTCTATTTTATTTTATTAATTTTTCACATTCATTCTTTGTTAAGATAGTTTTAATTTATTATTAAACACCTCCATTAAAATAAAAAATATTTCCAAAAGCATTTTTTTTTTAAATATTAGTTCAGGATTTTACAATGGATACGAAAAAAACAATAATTTTCCAAAATCGATATCAACATTTTTAAAGAAGTTAAAGCAAAATTAACCCTGAAACAAATTTTCACTGATAAATGTTTTTCACTTCTATTGCAAAAATGTAATACTGCAATAGAAACTTTTTTGGAAATCAAATGTATATTGCTGAATGTATGCTACTCAAATTGGCTAAGTCACTTCAAGGTTTAATACTTCTGTAAAGAACGAATTACTAAAGTTTTTCTTCTCTGTTCATCACAATAATTGTATTCCTAAAATACAAATGCGAGAATAGTTGAATTAATTTTATTTTTTCTTATTGATGAATATGTTGTTTTATACACAAATATCTCGTTTCTCCATAGCATCATTTATCACAGTCTATATACATTTAACAGCATAAAGAATTGTTTGCAACTCTTTTAATACTTTTTCTTATAAATCAGAAAATATTAATTTTACTGTTCGTTTTTAATAAAGCACTAGAGTTAAATCAGGTGCTTTTATTTAAAAACTTTCTAATATTTTGCAATAATCTATGAACATGTATACAGAAACTTTAAATACTTCTTGTTTTCCACTTCCTGATAAATATTTGCATCGTTTGAATGTTCTGGTTGTAGCCTTCAAGTATCTAAACTAAAAACGCTCAATTAATGTCTTTTGTTGTGAATGTTTCAATAAAAATACTTTATTTTCTGTAATTATCATTTAAAAAACTTAAACTACTATATCATTTACTATTTTGACAATATGATGTACAGAATTTACTTGTTTGTTCATTGTATGAGATAAATAATAATTTAGGATTTATCAAGCACTAGAAAGTGTTCTAATCTTAAAATATATTTGTTTGCACTATGTGTAACTTTAATACATAAAAAAGGGAAAGATCTACCTCTTTCTGTTTCACACATAAATTGGAAAAGTTGAAAATAAATTAATAATTCTTAAAACGTGCTCTTCTTCTCTTTTTTTAATAATTAAAAATGAATCATTAACAAATAAACATTATTATTCCATTATTTAATCACTACATTAAATGCTAGTTCTAATAGTATAATTGTGAATAGTAACTGAACATTAAGGAGAAACATAATAACATTATTACTTAGTACTTGACTTGAGAGAGCTTATTTGATTTCTACTGAAACTTTAACAATTAATTCATTGTAGCGTAATAGCAACAATATATATAATATAGCTGAGATACTTTTCTAAATAATTAGAAAATTCGTATGTAGGATTTACCTGTGAAAGATACGATGAGGCATAAGGGACAAAGATCAGTGTATTTTGTCGCTTTCAGTTCTATAACAATTTCTTTTATTTCTCAATGTTCATCATGAGGTGATGATGAGGACTACTCCTGTAGTTGAATAAGTTTTTCTTTTTCAATATCCTTCAACAGAAATTGCATCCTTTAAAGAAAATCATATTTTTCATTAGCATTGTTTTCCAGATTTATCAGTTTTACAAATCAAAAGTACTCATACATTTAATTCATGTTAATCTAATATCAAAGACAGTTTAATATTATTTTAACAAATTACAGATTAATTTAATCATAACTATAATTTGTTATGATTTACACATTGGTTTCCAAAGATATCACAATTTTGAACATCAATATAAGAAAATACCTTTTCTAAATCACCTTTGATATCGAATATAGCATAGCTTCTTATCAACCAGCTTCAGTGGCAAACTTTTCTCCAAATAAACATAAATGCAGACTATCCTTAGTAACTTCAAGATTATTTAGATTGGTTATATCTCATTCTCCAGAATAAACCAAGTTGTTTATTCTTCTTCTTCCATGTTTCAGAAGAAGGTTATGCATCTTCTGTTTCAAATTATATTTGCACTTATTAAATATTTAAGAGTATCAAGGAATTAATCATCAATAATAAAGTCCGAGAACTTTTCTTTTGGATATTCAATACATTGTGCACAAAAGACTTTTAACAGTTTTAATACGTCATATTTACTTTTTCTCAATCATCAAAACTCCTGCTTAAAACCTTTATAACAATTATCACTTTCTATGATAAGGGTTATCAACAACGACAAAGTTTTGCACAGCATTAGAATAATCATTAATATGCTCCGGAAACAAATAACTAATGGGACACATCAATAAGAAAATCTTTTAGCTGATTTACTTAATTCACAATACAACTCACCCATTTCTTGAAAAGTTCACTTAATCTTCAGCTTAGTATTCTTCTTATAACCTCATAAAAACTCTGATGTGTTCCCTTCTTTTACTAAAATATATATGTATCATATATGATCAAAATTATTTATTGCTGAACTATTTTTTTCTCTTGGAAGAATAATAATGTTGGTGTCATCAGGAGCAATATTTTACTATAGTTATATACAGATGCTATGCTATTGTGAAAGTTTTTTCTCTTTGCCTGAATAAATACAATTAAAAATTTATTATAAAATCTAATAATAATTCACCTTTTGACTTTTCTATCAATTGGTTTTCTGTATGAAAAGATGAAAGTAGTTATTTATCCAATTTATTATATGTAGTTGGTGCTCAAATAAAACTTCAGCCGAAACTAAGTCAACTTATGTTGAAACTTTATGTAAGAAATCTTATTGAACAATAAACATTTAATATTACGACCATTAATTCACTGAAGTTAAGCTTAATTATCATATCTCTCCATAATTCTTGCTGTAATAGTCTTTTCAAAAAACATCATAGTAATTTATATTTATTGTATGATTTATAGCAAATGAGTTGAAATATATTGTGTAAACTATCTGGTTTGAACATAACAATTCTTATATTCATTTTATATTTCTCTATATTATACTGTTGTTTGTGATTTTAAGCTTATGAATGTAAATAACTGTTGAAGAAGACACATTATAATAAAATGTGCATTACTTCGACTGGTGTATGATAGAAAAAATATGAAAAACTAGCCTTTTTACTTGTGTCACTAAATTATTACTATTTTTATATTCCAGACAAATAAGAATCAAGAATTGATTTCCAGTATACTTTGGAAAGCACATTATATTAAAATATGTTAATTGGAAAACATTTTAGAGCTTTTATCACATTCTATATTGAACTACATTCAATATAACTCGAATCTAAACTGCAGTTTTAATCTGATCTAAACAGAGACTATAAACAAAACTTAACTGCATCAAATATGTAACACACTTTTTTTAATGTGAATAACTCAGTACACAAAATCGACTATATAAACTTATTATGAATCTTCTGGGACTAATAATGATAATTTTATGTAACTAATATTATGTGATAATTGCCAGTAACAATTGAAAAAATATAGCGACTTTTACAGTCGTATTCATCAAATGCATATTACTAACATTGCCTGGGAAGAAGAACATAATATTGCTCAAGAGAGGTCCAAAATTAAGTATTTTTTCTCTCAAGTGTTACATCTATTCCCCAGGATATCATTTACTGCATATTTACTTACAGGGTGGGCCGTAAGTAGCACACCGAAACATTGAGGACAATTTTGACTATATAAACGTTATTTTATTTAAAACAAGCTTATCTAAGGAACTATCTTATCTAAGGGTCTGTTTTTAATCTTTTCGATGATGCATATTCTAATTTCATCAGACACTTTTGGAACCACTTTGTGGTTTGTTTAGAACACTACCAGTTTAATATTGACGAAATTTCAATATCAAACGGCCTACTATTGCATCAGAGATGGGCTTACGATAAGGATAAATTCGATTAAATTTCTAAGCAACAGATCGATTGGTAGCACCATCAGCACCAGACATAAACACTAACTCAACTCGCTCATTTATTGTTAAAAATTTTATCTGAAAATTAAAGAAAAAAAATTTAAATGCAAATCATAACTAATAATATTTGATAATAATTGAATTTGACAGAATAATGACTGATACATTCAAACAATGGTAAATTAGTCTATGAAAGTGTGGCAACACTTGGAGTGGCAACCCTATAGAAATTGGACTTGGGAAGGTTTCATGGTTTGGTTAGCAACAGAAGTTGGTTTTCTTTTTGTTGTGAATTCTCCAAAAACTTTTTGTGATCATTATTTCTTTTAAACAATAATAATATTATAATATACAACATATAATTCTCCCCAAAAAAGAACATTTATTATACATCAGAACAAAGGAAAACATATTTTGTCCCATTAATTTTACATTGTTTCATATCAAACTCCACGTAATTTCTTGGTGCGTGACTTAAGGCCCACCCGTTGTAATTTTCAAAATACTGAGTACAACAAAAATTAACTCTATATGAAAAAAATGACAGTCAACTGAGAATTATTCAGTTAATTTATTGAAGAAAATTTAAAGGTAAGATAATTAATTTTTCTATGTCAATCTTATAAGTTATTTCCTGTTAGTTTTGTAGTTACGATAATTAATATGCTGAGTTAATTTGTTGCTTAACTGCTTAAGAAATTACATAAAGAATGAAGAATATTTTGTTCTATAATGCTTTTTTTGTTTTCAGTCCCTGCCAGAAGAGGGAATCATAGTGTTTGGGTCACAGCTCCACACACACCTGACAGGAGTAAAGATCTTCACTAAGCATTTAAGAAACCAAGTGGAGCTACCAGAGCTTAATAGAGATAACCACTATTCAACGCATTTCCAAGAAATCAGACATCTTCACCACAACAAACACGTTCTTCCAGTATGCCATTTCTGATTATTACTTGTGTTTCCATTTTATTTTTTTTTCTTGGTATTTTATGAAACGTTTTATGTTTCGACATTGTAGGAAAAGTATTATCAAACAAAGTTTTATTAAGAAATCATCGCATTTCGAACACGTATTGTGTTTTTTAATTATATTACACTGCAAGCAAATAAACCAGAATAACACAAGGTGTTGAAAGCATGTTATTTTTTTAATACCATTTGTTTAAGTGGAGACTTAACGCATAGTTTTGAAGTATGAGTAATGCTAAAAAGTAATTCATTGCACAACTATACAATCAATTTTATATTGTTTTTTTAAGTATAAACACAGACTCACTCGCACATTCACATGCATGCTCACACATAAACACAGATGTATATATATATATATATATAGTTCCAACTAGGAAATACAAAAAAGAGACTAACCATTCTTGATCCATGTCGACTACCACCGTCTTTAGAAAAGGAGAAGGAGAAACACAATGAAGAGACGTGAAATGAAATCACCGACCGAGATAAAATGATATACTCACAGTTTAGCCATATTACCATTGTGGAACATTTTGAGACAGTTAAAGCAGTAAACAAATTGAATAATAAAATAGTAAATAAATGAAACAAAAGAGATCCATTAAAAAGAGGAAGTGAAAATTAAAAAGAAGGCAGAAGTGAGAAATAATGGAAATACATCTGTAAAATATTCGGCATGCTGCCGGAAATATTAAGAATGGTGAGTGCTTCTTTTCTGTGTTTCTCACTTTGAAAGTTACGTTATATATATATATATATATATATATATATTGAAAAAGACGAGCCAATCCCTGTTACGTATTACTTTGGGCACTTCTTATTGGTTGTGGGTGTTTTTTCGTTAAACACGTTTCTCCTTAGCACACTCCGTCTGCTCGGCCGCCTCAGCCTTCACTCCAGGAGAGGGCTCGCAGTCCCTGCTTAATTTTCCAATAGAGTTGGATGAAGGTCTTGGCGTCCTGGCTTGGAAGTGTACCTCGTCGAACTCGGTGTTTACTATGGGCTTAGTGGTTTTCATTAGATACTGGTTGTTGGTGTTTTCTGTAGATTCTATTGTTGTGGGTGTATGTAGAACCTTTCCCCGTCGGTTTCCTAACACGCTTGGCCGCATCCGCCGTCCTTCCTGGAGAGGGCTCGCAGTCCCTACTTTAATTTCACAGAGGGCAGGAATGGCATAGGCGTCCTCACGTAGAAGAATTCCTCGTAAGAACCTGGTCCGGCTATGGGCATTATGATTGAAGTTGAGTGTGTGTGGCGTTTGTCATTAGACCCCTTTACTGCAGTGTTTTCTTGAAGAATGCGTGGCGCCTTCCTCGTGTCGTTTCGACCGTTCCTCGGTCATTCTCAAGCTGGTGGGTGTAGTTCCTGGCTGGATTGTGCGTTATTATATGTTGAATGCCAGATTAGTTATTGAAAAAGACGAGCCAATCCCTGTTACGTATTACTTTGGGCACTTCTTATTGGTTGTGGGTGTTTTTTCGTTAAACACGTTTCTCCTTAGCACACTCCGTCTGCTCGGCCGCCTCAGCCTTCACTCCAGGAGAGGGCTCGCAGTCCCTGCTTAATTTTCCAATAACTAATCTGGCATTCAACATATAATAACGCACAATCCAGCCAGGAACTACACCCACCAGCTTGAGAATGACCGAGGAACGGTCGAAACCGGTCGCAACGACACGAGGAAGGCGCCACGCATTCTTCAAGAAAACACTGCAGTAAAGGGGTCTAATGACAAACGCCACACACACTCAACTTCAACTCATAATGCCCATAGCCCGGACCAGGTTCTTACGAGGAATTCTTCTACGTGAGGACGCCTATGCCATTCCTGCCCTCTGTGAAATTAAAGTAGGGACTGCGAGCCCTCTCCAGGAAGGACGGCGGATGCGGCCAAGCGTGTTAGGAAACCGACGGGGAAAGGTTCTACATACACCCACAACAATAGAATCTACAGAAAACACCAACAACCAGTATCTAATGAAAACCACTAAGCCCATAGTAAACACCGAGTTCGACGAGGTACACTTCCAAGCCAGGACGCCAAGACCTTCATCCAACTCTATTGGAAAATTAAGCAGGGACTGCGAGCCCTCTCCTGGAGTGAAGGCTGAGGCGGCCGAGCAGACGGAGTGTGCTAAGGAGAAACGTGTTTAACGAAAAAACACCCACAACCAATAAGAAGTGCCCAAAGTAATACGTAACAGGGATTGGCTCGTCTTTTTCAATAACTAATCTGGCATTCAACATATATATATATATATATTTATATATATATATTATTTACTCAATAATATTAAGTAAATGAAATCTCATTAAAATGTCAAAGTTTTCAAATTATCTTTTTATAATTAGTGATTAGTATTAGTAAAAATTACTAATATAAAAAATAAATTTATATTTTTTTTTAGGATAACTAACATTTACATGACTTGCATCCCATTAATAAAAAACCTAGTAAGTTTTGTCTACATGTCATTTATATCATTTCCACTATTGATAGTGTTCATCCAATAATTCTTAAGAATGCTGTGAGACCAAACAAAGAATGTTTTAAACAAAGACATTTTAACTTGTGAGACCAAGTTAAGAATGCTTTAACAATTACCAAACTACTTTGAGGATATTTTAATTCTTTCATAAATAGTTCAATACTTTCATACACTTGTCTTCTAAAAAATAATATATGATTTTTGATAAGCTTGATCCTTTTTTCATGTTACAAGTTTTTTAATTGGAATACCTCTACAATTAAGAATTAAAATGTTGCTTTGATTAACAATAATTATTGAAATTTAAGTTTATCTCTTTAATTTAAACTATTATAAAACTCGCATTATCTAATTTTTCAGTTAAATTAACTGTAGCAGAAAAAAAAGGAAAGAAAATGTTAATAATATTTGATGTTTTCCTATAGGGCGATGCTTTGATTACAACATGCATTTACAATACGCTGTCACGGGGAAATATAACTCTAGGAGGATTTTCCATAAGTGATGAAATGTGTGTGAATTACATCTATTATTACCCCAAAGTAGACTTGGAAGTCTGTAAAAGTTCAATAAGTGATAAACCATTAAAAGACTACTTCGACACCTTGAAGAGGTATCACTCTATTATATATATTATACTAGCTCATCTTAATTCCTACTCTAATAATAAATTAAATATAACGAAAACAATTTAAATTTTCTATAGTTTCGATATACTTAACTTTTTTTCAAAAAAAGGAAATTAATACAAAATTTATATTATAGATCAAGCAAAAAAGATATAATCTAACACAGTACTCTATTATTATAAATTGCAAACATTGTTTAATACAATTGGTAGATGATAGATTGGATTACACATATAATAAAAAGAATAACAATACAACAAGAAATTTTGGAAGAAGTCTTAGCTCTAATTATCTGTTATGTAGGTAAACTTCTTTTTTTTTAAACGTGATTTATTTCTGATAACTGATAACAGAATACAAAATTAGTTAACAAAAGTAAAATGTAAAAAGTTAACAAACTTATGTACAAAAACAAAATAAACAGTTACCTGATAACAGAATCAAATTACACGTACTTTCTTTCTTCCAAACAAACAGTCGACAATGTTATCAAAATAACCGAGAACTACAAAGGTTTTGATTCAAATAAACAAGCTGACACCATGCAATGAAAACCGACCTAAGGTAAATCAGTGTAGCCAACCTTACATATATAATGACACGTACTTTAAACACACAAATGATTTCAATTACGAGACAGTTAGTTGATGAGGTTAAACCATATCACATTACATTTCATTCAATAATTTCAATTTAAAGACTTCACACAGTTTTAAATGTTTAATTAAAATTATATCAGTAAACAAAATTGTCACTTGAAGATTGAATAAGAATATTTTGATGAAATATTATTCCTTTATGAAGAAGCATTGTGTTGAAGTGTCAGTTGAGTGCTAAATGTTAAATTGAACTTACATCTTTCATTATATTATATTAAGAGATATTATGTTAAGAATTGTGTTTATACTCACAAATATATACAGTTATTAAGCTTTATTAATGTACATTTTGATTTGAATATTTCTTAATCAATTTTTTGCTGTATATATTCCCTTATAAGTTTTACTGATTTAGACATAGATCTGATCATAAATGTTTCTGGTTAGATATCATCGGTATATAATAACTTATCTTTTTGTTTGTATGAAGTAGGGCCGAATACTAATTACTAATAATTAAATATTTTAAACAAACGAATTAATCAATCAGGAATAAATAAGCAAGACTTACTTGTATTAAACTTTAACAAAAGACTTTAACTATACTTTAGCCAAAAGATTTGAATTATGGTTCATACAGTACGAGCTATGTACTACTATCTTTTAGTAAGGTAAAACTTTCTTTTTGCTTAAAGCAAGTTAAACCAATTAGATAAAAAAAGTTAATGGTATACTATTGCTAACAACTAAGGCTTTGTTAAAGTTAACAACAAACCCATTTTAAATTGCAATAATTGTCTTTAATATCAATCTGAAAACAATAATAAAATTTCTGGTACCTGGATGTTTCCAATTGAACAATGCAGGAGGAAATATTAGAAGTTGGTCATAAGGAATAACCTTCATACGGCCTCCAATACCATTTAAAGTCAAAATGTAAACAAACAGGTTATAAAGCAAACCTTGTCTATTATGATATGTTTGAGATATTTATTCGGGAGTAACTAGAACCATAACTTTGATTTTAAAAAAAAATTACAATATTACAATTTTTACAATATTAAAATTGAGATTCAGTTTAGAATGGAAATACAATACGTAAAAATCTCAAAATAGATTTTGTTACGTATAGTACCTTAAAAAATACCAACCAATTTATTTTTACTTATCTCTTTATTAAATTTAATAGACTTTCATTTATTATTAAGTGAGATGAAAGCACTGATTGATGCTTAATTTTGTGTAATATTTGAATTTATAACTGTTATTACTGGAATAGTTTATTATATTTTTGAAAGGGTGATTAATTATTACATTTTGATATCAACGTATTAGTCATTTATGTGGAGATCTAACTAATAACACTAATAATACTAACGGATCTAACTAATTAAATACTTATAAGCAAAATAAGGGTAGCAGTTGCTTTATTATTTACTTTTATTATCATTATGTTAAGAAATCCAAGAATAATTTTATGTAATAAATGATCTTCTTAAATACAGTAATAATAGATTGGTAATATGAAATTGAAATATTGGTTTTAGGTTAGAGAAGCAAGGGGTTGGTGGAGGTGGACCCATATCCAAATCATATCAGTCAATAGAGTGGACTCCTTTGAGAAGTAAGGTTCTTCACCAGTTGTACGAGCAATCGACAATCTACATGCAGTGTAACCGTTCATCAGGAGATAGATTTCCAGGAGACTGGGCCACTATGGACCATAGCCGCATCATGCAGCCGTTACCTTTACCCTCGCGTCGTTGTAATGACTCCTCCATGAAGCCCTAATCTAGCAACCCCTAGCTCCACATTAAAATTTTATTCGCATTCAAGTCCATGTCACTTCAATCATTTCATTGCATCCTCACTCCATTATACACAAAATATAGTACCAATAGTATTTCAAATTAAATGCTACTAATATATCTGTATGTAAGTTATATAATTAGTTACTTCACTCTGTTTTAATCTTAACACTCATTTATAATTTAACACATAACAAAATGATACCCCTTCATATACATCATAACAAAACTCAATCTGTTCTTATTGTATCCATAATTTATTTTTTTACAAACGATTTTGCCTCTCAATAAATGTCTTAGAATCTATAATCTTTCATTCAGATATCAATTTTCCTCACTTTTTAATATTTTAATGACTTTTTTAATTTTTTGTCTTATCAAATATCTCAGACAATTGTTGAATGTTGTAAACATTCAAAAATGAGGGGAAATTATTCCTTATGTAGTAAACTAATGTAAATATACGTTTCAACATAATTAATATTACATAATTGAGTCCAACAATTATTTGAAATAGATTGTCAATCAAAATGCTATTAAGTATTTAATTAATTTACTTGATTTTTTTATATCATGTGAAACCATTTTAAAAAGTTGTAAACAAAATGATTTAAAAACACATAGAAAGAATTGGTATAACTCACTTCTGTATTTCGAAGCCCATCGTCGTCAGAAGAAGAACCTGTAAGCCATAAATACTAATTTATTATTTTATTCTCATAAAATGGTGTGGTACCAAAATTATAGCGACATGTAACTGATTGTTTTCTTTTAATGTTTCCCACTTTCAAATTTTAAATTATTTACATATTTATGCAGAAACTTCTTATAAAATAATAAAGAAAATATTTTATAACGGTATAAGTAGTATAAGAGTCACAGTACTGGGACAGCGCATGCAAAGCCAGGCCCCCTTCCACCACCCCACCCTCCTCATCAGCCAATTGCCTGGCTCACAATGTCACAATACTTCAATATGTTGAAGCCAACAACAAGTACTTGACGAATTATGACCCCAATAAGCAAAATGTGTACATTATGGAATTTGATGTTGTTAGTCTATACAGTGCAGTGATGCAGTTTT
Organism: Hermatobates lingyangjiaoensis; assembly: GCA_026182355.1. Classification (NCBI taxonomy): domain Eukaryota; kingdom Metazoa; phylum Arthropoda; class Insecta; order Hemiptera; family Hermatobatidae; genus Hermatobates; species Hermatobates lingyangjiaoensis. The sequence continues at coordinate 791,828 of JAPFBL010000038.1, forward strand.
TTATTTTCCCGTCCGTGATTATGCCTGGGAAGAGGATTATGATAGATTCACACCCAATTACATAAAGTCATTGAGTGAAGAGGATGAAAGAGGTTACTTTCTATATAGACTATCCCGAGGACATTCACGACGCTCATTCAGACTATCCCTTTTATAATGGAGGAAATTATAAAAAAAACTTCTCACTTTAAACAATAAAAAAGACTACTTTATCAATTATTTATACTTAAACCAGGCTATCGACCATGGTTTGGTGTTAAAATTAGTCAAAGGAGTGTTGGGTTTCAAGCAGACTTATTGGATCAAGGAATATATGATTATAATGTTAAAATCAATAACATTTATAAAAAATGTTTCTATTAATGACATTGTTGCCAGAATATAATAATCCGCTGGGAACTAGTTCATAAGAGCTACAAGTTTTGCATTTGAACATTTTGTATCGAGATTATTTTCATGGTTGGAGCACGCTATAAGTTCAAATTTCTTTTCATACAGCAAGTTTTCAATCGGTGGACAATTAAATTGCTCCACCGATTTAATAGAAATTTTATCACTGATAGAAAGTTTATCACTGTTCTACCCATAATTGATTCAAACAGCTTGCATTTGTCCTCTACTTTTGCAAAGAGTAAAAGGTAATTTTGGGAGATTTTTTTCATTATTGCTTTCAAATTTTCCTTGTCAAAGTCTAGCTCATCTTCTGGTTGATCCCACTCCAATCCATGATAGCGTCGCAGCAGCCACAAGTTTGTTTTCAGGTCGTCTTTGACACCATATGGTGCTTTAAAGAAAAACTATCTCAGGACGAGTTGATCCTCCATAATAGCAGATGTTGCGTATGTTATTTCCTTGATGATGAATACTCCCTCCTCTGATCTCAGTCCGTTTACTTCTAATACTGCAAATAGATCCATGTTATTCATCTGAAAATAAAAAAAACACAATCAGTGTTCTAACATTTAGTAATGCTGTGAAGAGATGGCAGACTGTGAGGAAAGTATATGAAAGCGTTATAGTCACAATAAATCTCCTTGTTTATTCAACTCCTTGAAATCAATTAAAAACGTGAGGATCTATGATGAAAAAGTCTATTGTGGAAATCATAAAAATGTTTGAAAGCTAAAGGAATATTCCTACAGATGCATTAGTAGACTGCAGCAATCTGGACATTATGACACTTGTATATGATATCATCATATATTATTTTTGAATTTATATGATATACGTATAATTATATCGTATATAATATTATTAGTAATAAATTAATTATATCGTATATAATATATGTCGGTTAGGTATTAATATCATAACAGGACACCTGTCCTGGAGCCGACCAGGTGTGACTTGTGGACCGGATACATGCATCTGACTCTATGTGGTTTGCTGTACCATCGAATTGTCAGGGATTTAAAAAAATATAATAATAGCAGACAGTGGAGAGCCTCGTCAGATATACAATCGAACCTCCTGTGAAGGATGTATTATCTCTTTATCATAGTATTTATTTTGTTATATAGACATGATATTTACTTTAAATTCAAAAGGAAGTTTTTAGTGCAATCATATTAAGTAGTCAACATTTTGTTAAATAGCTAAATAACGAGTTTTATAACATGAATAGGATAGTTTTGACATTGAAAATGGAGTTTATTTGAGAATATTTAAACCAAACTGGTGGAAATTTATGATATAGTATGTATATCAGGGCTTGGAAGGATAGCCTTTTAAGTTAAGTTTAATCAGAGATTTTGATTCACTGATTAGAAGTGGTTATTGCTTCCTTAATAAATTTTTGATCTTGTAGGTACCAATGAATATTTGGAATGAAATATCCAATCATTATCTTTTGTCGATAGGTGTATTATGGAAGTTTAAACTTAGAAGTATATTATTGTGAAACATCACAATCAAACAAAGAAATTGCTTCAGTTTGTGAAATTTAGAAATATGTGGTACAGTTGAATTTGTGAATTTTCACAAATTATTGACAATGACTTAATATATTTTAGTTGAGTGGAAAAAAAAAATACTGAACAATTTAGAAGAAGTGAAGATTTGTACGAATAACTGTTTAAGCATTGTTAACTAAATAATATTTGTACATATCATGTTCAGAAGTTAAAAGAAATTTTAAATAACATTAATATCAGTTATCAATTATGTTATTATTGATTTATAACTCTTTTTTGTAAAAAGAACCACATATAATCCATTCATCATATAAATAATTTCATTTTCTAAAGCAGACAAAATAAATTTAAAAAACCATTAATTATTTTTTACCCAAAAAAAGTTAAACAGGATAAATTCTGTGGTGATTAATTTATTTTACCTAAATATTTATTTATTAAATACATTCCAGCTTATAAAGTTTGTGAACTTACCAATTATTATCGCAAGAACTAATTCTGAAATGGTTATAGAGTACTTCATTTTCGTAAGATTAGTTTTTATGCTTTCTGAAACCGTAAGGAAGATTAGGTGCAATTTAATTCAATTGAAAGGCTTCATTTAAAAGTCATCAACAACTAGCAATGTGAACATAAACTAATAGCGTATTAAAATATGCAGGTTATAGATTATTTAATGCTCATTAGAAGTGGTTATTACTTCCCTAATAAATTTTTGATATTGTAGGTACCAATGAATATTTGGAATGAAATATCCAATCATTATCTTTTGTTGATAGGTGTATTATGGAAGTTTAAACTTAGAAGTATATTATTGTGAAACATCACAATCAAACAAAGAAAATGCTTCAGTTTGTGAAATTTAGAAATTTTTTAAATACAAATTCAATAAACCTTTTAAACAAATAATAATAATTTTAAATTAAGTACGTACAAGATTGTGTGGAAAGTAATCTACACTTTCACTGTTTTGATAGTGTTCACATGGACTTTTATCCTTTCTTATTCCATCATTACATACTGTTGGTAGATCATGGTTGCTCTATTAGGAATTCAAATGAATAACTGAGAGGACTCATAAGATAGTGTGTTTCAGAGAGAGAGATAGTATGACAAATTATAGATATATCTGATTTATATTTCCAGATCTTCTTTTTGAAATAAATGTTTCACTATTGGTTTTCAAATAATTTATGATTTATGAGAAATGATTTATATTCAACACTCACACAACTCGTTTATCATATATACATCATAAATTGGAATGGTAATGAATTAAGATATTAGGAAAGAATGAATGAATAGATGATATATGATCAATTCCACTATATTACGGAATTAACTGTAGTGACAAAATTAATGATTCTTTGAATTTCAACATCTTTACATCGTAATTATATTGAAGAATAAATACAGGAAGACTGTTACATTAGGAATTTAAAACATTCTCGATGTTTTGAGGAAGTTAAGATAAATTTTAGTTCTAATGTATTAAGATTTTAATAATCTAGTTATAAGTAAGTCTATTCATTGTTATTTAAATCACTTTGCATAAATGAAGTTCATTATGTAATCTTATCAAAAGCCACTTAAAATATTTGTTAAGCTATATAAGAATTCTTTAAACAGCTGGATATTCTATTAAGTAAAAACTCTTTATATTTATGTAATACCAATATCTCATTCTTAATGTATCTAATCATCATATATGTATTTGCATTGAGAAGAATATCAATAATAGCTCCAAATAGACTTTCAAATTTATAGCGTTAATACATTAGACACAATGCTAATTAGTTTATCATAATGATCAAACGTATTAAAACGTTATAATGTTCTTATTTAATGCCGTATTAACTCTGATTTATTTAACCATCACTACGCAATATTTGTAAACTGCTAATAAAATTTTTTTCTAGATGAAATAAGATATCTGTATTTTGAATTAATGTTGTTAATGTTGTGAAATAATTACATTGTTAATTTTTTATTTACCGTCCAACAAATATTTTATTGCGAAAATTGATTCGTGCATAATTACGTTTTATTAACCATGGCGGACAATAGATGATAAGAGTGCTCTCAGAGGGTTCTCAAGCAGTCATTATTTATGAACCCCTGTTATGAACTGGAGTGATAGTATAATCTTAAAAATAGTACATCCGGTCACAAATGTTTTTACTATGAAATGTAGTAGTAGGAGTAAATGAAGTAGTGTGTAGTGACCAAGAAATCAAACTTCGAGATTTTCACTGATTTACACGTCACTAAAAGGTACTGTACTGCATTTTATGTCAAACCAGTTACTAATTTTGTATTCTCTTATTATCATTGTAAAAACTTAAGAATTTTGAATTCAATATTCGAACAAGGCTGTTTCTAACAAGGTTCTACTAAACACAGCACTTGTTTATTATAATTATTATATTATTATTACTATAATGGAAATAATACTCGTTAAAATGATACTTGATTACAATTAAATTTCTTTTACATTTATCAATAATCTACAAAATAATATCACATCACTAAATTTGTGCTACTTTTACTTTTTATTTGAAGGCAATTAAATAAAACTTATTTAATACATTCTTAATAAGAAATACATTCTTACTAATATTCTTTTGAAGAATATTATAAATTAAGTAGTTAATTACTTCATTACTGTTTTCTGAACAACTTTCTAAATCTGTTTTTATTAAATCTCCGAAATGATAACCAAAATGAATAAAGAATGTAATTCAGTTTATAAACTCTACCGACCGGATTGATAATGCATCGGATTTATGGTTTAGAACTAATGATTTTAGTAAATGATTTCATTAGTAGTATTATTCAGAGGGAGGATTGAATAATTTTAATTATTAGCCATCGTTTCCTATCAATTTTTTGATCTGAACTAAACCAGATATCGTATGTGTTGATTACATTTTTATTTTAAATTACAAAATATAGATAGCAATGATATAATAAATCATTGGATTAAATTTATTGATAATCAACAATTTATGCCAAAATTAGATCAAATTTCTTGAGGTTAGATAACAACAGATTTTGTTCTTTAATTGAATTGCATTTGAATGAAGTAGAAGGCTGACGCTAACCATTAAACATTTATGAATATTTCTTTATATTTCTGACGTTGGTGATGGTAATCATTACAGTCGATGATATACTATTTAAAATTATAGTACTTTAGGTGTTTGTAGCAGCCTTCATAAGTATCACATGTAGCTTGTAGTGCCATTATCGAAAAATGCTGTAAAACTAGTGAATAAAGAAAAGTATGTATATGGAATAACATCAGACTTTTAATTCTGACATTTTGGTAAGTAAATCCGACTTCGCTGACATTAATGCTTTGAAGACATCATTATTCTGTACTAATTTAGAATTTTGTTCCCAACTTTTTCAACTACCATAAATATTACAGACAAAATTCAAAACAAATGTTTAAAATATACTAGATGACCTCTGACCCCTTGTGTCATCCACTTTTAAGAAATTATAGCCACAATTAATAAAATACGTTCACTGAGTGTGATTGTCAGGAATATTCTTAACATGATACAAGATATATTCACAATATATTTAGTAAAACTAAAACAATACATCATTTAAAAGTGAAAAATTTCATTTATTTGATTGTATAAATAAATAAAATATCAATTAAAGTTATATATTCAAGCTTGTAAATTGAATTATTCCATTTATCTTACCCAACATAAAATAACATTAATGAAAGGAATGTGTTTTTATAACAACTTTAGAAGAATCGTATTTAAACTGACATTTGTGTTCATGTTTACACTCCTAAAATTATTCATTTTAAACTTCTAGTGTAATAGTTTATTATATATACTTTCGAAAGTGCAACATCTGTTTACTGCTTAACCTTCGAATGCAATTGTTAAATCAAAACCTTGGTTTCGAATTGATTTGAACCAGGAAAACTGACCGATTTCCTATAAAGTTTGTTTTGTATATATGTTTAGCAATCATTAACAGTAAATACGTGAACTAAAAAAAAACATTGTCTAAACAATAAAATTTCAAAAAATGGGACTGAGATCTTTGGTAGAAAAACTCGTCAGGTTTATTCTATAATATAAATAGATTTTATATTTGGAGTCATTAATTTTACTTGACTTGAGTTGAGAGAATTTATTTCTAATTCTTCTTTCTTTTTAATGTCATTATTTGTAATGTAATATATTACTCACTGTTTTCTTTAATATTTATTTGAATAATAATTTCATAAACTGGAATTAACAGATATTCCAATTTTCACATGTGTGGACATATTTAAACTAGAACATCGAGTTTTATAAGTATATAGATTTCTTATGAAATGTTTACTCTTTGAGCTGATAATAGAAGTTTATTGGAAAAGCTGAAACTAATTTTATGTGCGAATAAAAAGATTTTATTTGATTGCATATCTATCTATCTACCATTTACATAATGGTAATATTGATTATAAGAAGTTGGTTTCACAACTAAGTTTTAAAATTTCCGCTAACAAATTTAAAAAAAGAACTTGTTTTTAATTATATTTTTTATCAAAAGAATTGATCTGTTCATTCTTTTATTGGCACATGAAATTAGTTTGAGCTTTTTCAATAAACTACTATTATCAGCTCAAAGAGTAAACATTTCATAAGAAATCTATATACTTATAAAACTCTGATGTTCCTGTTTATATGTCCACACGTGTGAAAATTGGAATACCTGTTAATTTAGAGATATATTAGATTTTTAAATTTTTATGAAACTAAAAGAAATGTGTGTAAAGAGTCAAGAAAATCTTTTAAAAAATCAGTTAAAATTCTTTCTAGAAAATTCTTTTTAAAAGTAGGTGTATGAATATCACCACATTTTTATAATTAACTAATCAGTTTCTTAAAGCATTAATGATTTATGTTTTCAAACAATATGTCTTCTTTTAGTTCTTAATATGGTTATGACACTGTTCCATATACTTTTTTAAGCTATTTTCCTTTTATTTTTCATTTTATCATTAAATTCATTTAATAGCTCTCTTTTCTGATTTTTTTTCTTTTACTTTACAGTTTTGTTATCATTTGTGTATTTTGTAATTCATCATGTTTATATTATTTGATTTGCTTATATGTGAAATTTCTTGTTCAATGATTTAAAATGATTATTAAATTTAAATTAAATGTAATATTGTATCATATTTGATTCAATATGATCAAATAACTGAAATCAATTATTGATGAGAAGGTCTGTGGTGTTTCCTGCATTTATGGTTTTGAATGTCTTCGGCTGACTGATAAATATATTTTCTTTTTATTCGCTTGTTACACGAATACAAATTTGGAGATTAAAATATCTTTTATTCCAAGGAGCGTGTTATTTACTGTTCAAGAAATATGTCAAGTGCAAGTGATTAATAATAACGGAGTAATTAAGTAGAATTATTAATTACTAATTCATTTATAAAATGTTTAAAATATGCCAAGAATATAACGTAGGATTTGTTAAGAAAACTGTTTTCTTTAATAGAAACATAGGGTTTAAAAAAAAGATTTACCATTTGAGAGGAGTCAGTAATTTACAGGGTGGAGTATAATGGGGGGATCAAGGATAATGGGTTTGTTCATAATAAATAAGTGGTAAGTACTTAAGAAATATTAGTGCGGAAGTGAGAAGAAGGGTTCTTCTTCAGGGCAGTTAAGAGAAAATGATTTGTAAACAGAGCCCTATTAGAGAAGAATATATGTTTTTGTAGGGCGTCCCCACTTATATGGATGCTACTAAGCGCGAATAATATTTACTTTATGGCAGGGTAATAAAATGAAAGCGCCGTCTGAGGTGATTGCTGAGTGCACAATGGCATTTTACACCGGGTTTTTCTTGCCTTAAAGGCTAGGCAGGCCACTTCGCTTCTGTCTTACTTAAGGTCGTCGGATAAACACCATCTATCAAAATGACGCATGACTCTGCTCCGCCCTCAGTCTCGTGCCTTCCCTTATTCACCCTCGCCCTCTGCACATTCTTCCAAAACCAGTTCCACTACTATCTTCATTTTCAAATCCTTTATAATTTTATATTCTCCTCATGAAATATCTTTAATTTTGTTTGCAGTGTTTCATAAAGTTTAAATACTTTAATTTATTTAACTTATTAAAAAGAAGTTCATAAAGAGAGTAAAAATATATTTGAATAGTAATTCGAGATTTGTATCCCGCTTTGGTAACTCTCTAATTTATTTAAAGTCTAAAGAACTTGGACTTATAACTGTCACATCATTATTTAATTTACAACTACCTTTACAGGGGTAACAACTAATAGTACAATAGTAATCTTTCATAGGTTATAAAGAAAAATTTCCTGGTGAAGGAAATAAACATTGGTTACTTACATAATTGAAATTATTTGTAATATATACAAAAGTCTCCAAACAAATGAAGTGTTTTATTAAACAGCATCATCAGGAAGACACAACAATACAAATTATATTGAATCAGTTACCAAATCACTTAGAATTTTTTTTTTTTTTTTTTTTATTTTAAATAGTCACAACAATGCAAGTGACATACATTACCAGTGACAATGATGAAGGAAATATATACACTACACATGGAGGCAGGAGGGAAGAAATAATTCAGTAATTATACTTCCTGGCGTGAGAAATACTTAGAATGAAATAAAATTCAATTATGAGAATGAAAGACATACCCAAAGGATGTATGCTGGAGGGTTGGTATTGTGGAAACAACTAGTAGGAAATAGGTCAGCTGCGTTAGAGTAGGGAGGGGTAGTTAGGAGATAAGGTGACAAAGGAGTATGCTGACAACGTGAACTGCTATACAGAGGTTAGAAACATTATTTTAGAGGAAAGAATCTGTTATATATATATATATATATTACATTGCATTGATTCTGTGTTATTCGAGAAACAGTTTTAAAATTTTTTTTGTTGTTTAATAAAAAACTTCATTTGAGTGGAAACTTTTGTATAACCACTTTACCTCAGAATTAGTAAATACCACAAAATTACGAATTGCACCACTAATGAGTTACTTGCAATAGTTTGGCAACAGCCATAGACATGTTGAGTATACGGTTTCTCACTAGATATCTGCAGTTTAGAATCATTGGACGTGGTCACTGCTTTCATGAGTATTCTCAGCGTTATTATTGGCATCAACAATCAGTAATTTAATTTACCCATGTTTAATGGGTTCCTAATCAGAAATGAGCCACATCCTTGCATCTTTGATTATCATACATATCTATACAGCCTATAGTGTGGGCCTCAGATAAGAAGGAACTTTTAATAATCTCTTTTTCGATTATTATTCAGTAGATCTCTGGGCCAATATTTCCTCAGTCTTCGAATATGATTGATAAGGATTCTGTGAGATACTAGTTGCTGGATCATATGTCTTAGGGTAGAGGCTAATGATTGATAAAACTTATCAGAATCAGAATTAGATACATCGTGGACAAAAGATGTCACCAGATCGTTATGTTTAGTATGGTTGGAGCAGCAGAAGGAACACTTAAGATGTTTAAAGGATCCCAGATTGGACTTCGCATGCCGACTGAGTATTCTGATATACATTAAATTCTTGGGCATACAAGACTAATCGTTTGTGGAGAAGCATAAATAGCGTCTTGTATTACCTCATTAGGTCTAGTCCTTAGTAGTTTGGTTCATCCCATATTAGTCGTATGTCAATAAACTGTTCACTGATTAAAATAAGTTATTTTCTTTTTGTAATGATTTATTTAATTTTCAAGCTATTATACTACACACTAGCATAAAAAATATGAAATAGAAACTAGTAAATTAACTTAATATTATTTGTATTAAAACACATAAAACATGAAATACTTATAGGCATATTTTAAAGAATTAAGGAATAACAATGTTTATTTGTTGAATATGTTATGTAATAATTAATACTTAAAAATAAAATATTTGTAATTATAAATACTGAAGCAGTAGTAGTTATATGGTGTGGAGGTCATTGTCCTGCAGAATAGGACCGTCTTGTCACCTGATGAGACTTCTACTACAAGGTATATTTCACCACCTTCTCGATGGTCCTGTCATAATCCTTAAGCTGCTTCTCCTTACAGTTCTTGGAGTCAGACGTCTAAGCGGATTGTATGAAGATTCAGCAGGCAGAGAGCGCTGAAGCCCCCTTATCCTAGCCATGTTAATACCTCATGGCATTATGTTCATTGCAAAGTAGCCTGAAATGTCTTCTGATGCACTGATCTGACAGTGATAGTAGCTACTCCACCCAAAGCTTTTCATCTCCTCTTACTTAGGCTTGACCGATGGGTTTTATTCTTATAAGAAGGTTTTGAAGTAATTATGTTGGATTCCTGAAAACGTTTTTCTTTAACCTGTTCTTAAATAAGACTTCCACAAGATGCCTGTTTATTGTCTAGGGAGCAGCAGCATTGCCCTGCTCACCTAAGGCTATGCTGACCTCAGTCCGATCTGTCTATCCCCTTCTCGTTTCTCTCCACACCACTGTAACTAAAGACACTTATTAACTTTATATGTTTTCTTCCTCCAGAATAATCATTAAACCCTTTTATAGATTTCTGTATTAATTGAAACGGAGAAAGAAGAAAAACCACTTTCATTGTCCTTGACTGAAAGATCAAATACAATGAACAGCTTTGCTCATTTCTACAAAGCCATTTCTGCTGGAAACCACAGAAAAATATTATTAATTTCTTCCTTATACTACCAATTTCTACTAGGATAATTCATTTCTGCGAATATATATCAACAACTGTACCTGCTATGTAAATTATGCGCAGTTGACGTTATGTAAATTTCATTTAATGGATACAGGTTAATATTTCAACAGAGATATTCAATAATTCAATAAATTGAATAATAAATTTGTCATCATTGTTAATCATGTGAACCTGTTTTTAACCACTTTGTTCAAGAGTTGCTCTAGATGATGGGTGAGATTTGCAAGTTCTCAAGAATCAATCTCATACAACGTAAGGGTGAAAGTGATTTATGTATTTATAAATGATGGTTTAAGGTTCACTTATAATTTTTTGTTGACAATGAAAAGATGACCATCAAATGTTGTGATTTTGAATGGCTTTTTCTAGTTCTCTTGATTTACTCTCTGCAAGCATATGCATGGTTCATTAATATTTAACAATTATATTCCAACATTTATTGGAATAATCAATGTCCAGTAACTTTAGGACTGATTCTTTACAATGATCTTGTAAAGAATTTAGTACTCCTTCATAACTTTTTATTTGATAAAACATACATACGAGTATAAATACGGAAAAAGTATCATTTAATTATTTTATATTACAAGAAACTTTGTATTTGTATCTAATGTCCATACTTATGTCTTCAAGGTTTTTCCAGGAGTAGAAATAGTCGCTTATTTGTTAATTTACACCCATTTTAGTTATAAGTAGTGACATTTCATGTTAATTCTACATTGAGAGGGCCACAGTTTGGTTTAGTTGAGTTTATTAGAGAGAAATCAATAAGACAGCAGCTAAGATACAGGGAAACATTGATATCTTTTGTAAAAGTTTGCTTGAACAAGGTACACAATCTCCCACGTCAAAAATGAAAATTTTAATCTTCAGCTTTAACAACAAGTATGTTTCCTCAAGACCACGTCTGACCCCTTTACTTTTTAATTGGATATATCAATAAATTTAGACAATTTGCAAATATTTCATTTATTAACCTTGGGAAATCTTATTTAGTTCATTTTTAAGTGAAAAGTAACTCATCACATTGATTTTAACAGTATCCTATTTATCAGATTAAACATTTTTTTTTACAGTTCTATGCATTTTTAAATCAGAACATCGGGTAGTTGTCAGGATATTCATATAAATTTGTATACCTTCAAGTCCCAAAGCCTAGGTTTAATATATTTCAAATTTTTATTGTGTGTGTATAAATATATATATATAGGTGTGTTATCTAATCGGAATTCAGTTGAATTTTCTAGGTTCATAAATCTAACTCTCATTGCCGACGTTTTGATTTTATTTAAAAACTTAAAATAAACATGTTACACCGTATCACTTGTATAACACTTGTAATATTATTAGACATCTAGACACTAAACAGTTAGTCTAGTCAAATGTTTTGTCCGGTTAAGATTGATGTTCCTTTAAATAATGTAAATTTCATTTTCTTAGTAAAAAAATTCTTACTTCTGCCTATGAAAAGGTTATAAAATAAAATCGAAACGTCAGCAATGAGAGTTTGATTTCTGAACCTAGAAAATTTGACCGAATCCCTATTAGATAACACACCTATTATACCAATCGGTCGATCTATTATTGAATCTGTTATATGTTATATCTTATAAAGTGGATAATGCAAACGTTTCTACAACTATTTGTACGTATATTTTCAATATTTGATTAGTTTTTGTGTGTTGTGTGTGGGTATGAGTGTGTATGGTGTCTGTGTGTTCATGTGTTCGCTTGTATATGTATAAGTAACTCCATTAGTCTGATTTTTCAAAAATTTCCAAGTACTTTCTATTCATTGCGATCCCATAACAAATTACATATTTTGCTAATATCTGAGAAATATAGTCATGTATAGAATAACAATTAACACAAACAATAAAAATAGACACAGTCTATGAGAACAACACATCAAATTACAGATAAATCGTTCTTAGAAAGAGCTGACACAATTGACTTCTGTATTTTAGTCAACAGTCAACAGAAGTCATCAAACATATTTCCTGATTGTGGAGACTTAATGGCCTAACGGGTCTCAGATAGTCTAGTAATATATATTGTAATTTTAAAGAAAATAAGTGAAATAGGCTTAATATAAAGAGACTAAAGGAATCCATAAATGACGTCATTGCATGATGTTGCTTGAGTGACGTCATATGCAAGTCATTACGCATTCATTGGTCACTTGAGACACTTGAGAATACGACTCTGTAGTGTTCTAATATATCCCATCTTAATATCAAATATTATTCTCTGAAAAGAATAATATTCCCGGATATCTTATAAAGTGGATAATGCGAACGTTTCTACAACTATTTGTACGTATATTTTCAATATTTGATTAGTTTATTAATAATTATATGAACAAATAATTAGATGACAATTTCTTAGTGATTATGTTTACCAATATAGCCAATTCAGTTTTAGGTTAGCGTCCTTTCATTAATATAACATTATCTTACAATCAATAATACATACCTATATTTAAATACAATGTGATAAATTAATTTAAAATACGTAATAATGTGCTCTTTATTTATCAAAATATCAAAAAAACATCCTATCAGGAATAAATTATTGAAATAATTAGAATTTCATTTTAATTTATGGAAGTTTAATGGAATATATTACTTTCTAATATTAAATATAACTCTTGCGATTTGATTTCAGTAATAGTTAACATTGTTTTTGTTATTATAGTTGTTTCATTTTAATATAATCGACTATTTCAATTCAGTTATTAGTATTAATTTGGTTTCACAATGTAATGATGTTTCATTTAACATTAAACATTTTACTTATCACAGACATATTGTTTTAATTAATAAATAAAATACATTATTTATAAATAAGATGCTGCAAAATTACGTTAATTAAAAATGATTTATGAAAGATAGGAAAACATAATTCAGTACTAAAAGTGAGGCTATATACCTTGTCCATAGAACAAGCTCAGCATTTTGCAACTTCCAATATTAATTTAATATCCATTTCTTTTACCTGGTTTATAATTGTTTACCAATTGAAATCATTATATTGGGTAACTGTAAACTTACTTTTGGTTCATTTTGTATTAACATATAGTTGTTAAGCACATTGGAAATTTTTCATATTTTCAAACTGTAGTTTCTATATAAGGTCATATTTATAATTCTGACATTATATGAAATGTTTATTATTAAAAATAATATCAACACAATTATGTAATAACTATTTTTCTAAGTATATTCTGTACAATTAGGTTTTAAAATTGTTTAAATAAAATTTAAACCTATATCATGTTTATTTAAGAATTAAATAGGAAATAATTTGCCAAATATTGCTTATTTCTAGATTGTTAGCCACTTTATTTTGATTATTTGAGCATTTGTTTTAATAAAAGTAATGCATTTTTTAAAAGTAATTCATTAAAAAGAAACTTTACTTTGGTAATCACTTTCTTTTTAAATTGATAAAAATGGATTTGTTTTATTTTAATGATTAGTGAATGAACTTCAAGATGTTTAAAACATTTTTGTTTGTCTTGCTTTAAATTTAGTATATTTGCTTGTGATATATATACACTTAAATAACGTATCGACTGTCTGATAGAATAGAAGTAATATAAATCAGGTTTTTCGGTCTTTTAGTTTTAAAAACAAACTTTCCAATGCCAAACGTTTTGGTTTTATTTAAAACCTTCCTCATTGGCCTAAACAAAAAAAGAATAAACATAATCATTCGTACATAATACAATTATGTTACAATTCTATTACAACTAGGAATAATGGACTTAACTGAAGTGTGAATCTCAATGTTAAATAATATACAACCTGTCAGAAATTACTTCAAATTCACTTGAACCATAACATTGTTTCAAAAACATATAAACAGTATAAAATATTCTAATATTCCATTCCCTTTTCTTAATAATTAGTTTAATAAACCTAGTACATGTTACTTAAATCTACAATATCGTTTCTATAGTTCAATGAATTCTGATTCTTTTTTATGTATTGCAGACTTAAGTAATATATACTCAGGTATATTAAGCTAATTATTAAGAAAAGGGAATGAAACATTAGAATATTTTATTTTATTTATTTATTTTTTTTATTTTTATTGTTTGAGGGTGACTATAGCACTGCGTCTTAAAAAAAAACAATATGAAATGGGAAAACAAGACTAAGATCTTTCAACCGTAACAAGTGGTCTTCGTCAGAGTCAAAAACCCAACTCTGACGAAGACCGCTTGTAACGGTTGAAAGATCTTAGTCTTGTTTTACCATTTCATATTGTGGTTTGATCATTGATGTTTGCTGCACGTGTTTATGTAAAATCTTTTTACATATATAAACTATATACTTGTATATCTATATATTAAGTTAGATTTTTATTAAATGACATCATTATTTTTGTTTCTTTTTTATTAGCTTTGAAAACGGTTGACTTTAAAAAGGAACCTGAAAGGATACAAGGAGAGACATATTTTATTTATTTATTTAAATAAGAAATGAATACTAGATTCTGTGATTAAGAAAAACTAAAGTTCGTTTCCATATGGAAAGGTTAAACATTACAATTGATGTTGATATATCTACTCGACCTGATTTTCAAAGTTCAAAGATGGGTTTCTTGAGGATTTTATGTCTAAAGAACTCCTGTTCGTACGCTGACGTTTCGCCAAAAAATCTTTGGCATTTTCAAGTTAATAAAACAATTTATTAACGACATAAGCAGTCAAAATAAATACATCCACGGAATATCAACCAATAAAAAACAAGAACACCGTGGATGTATTTCTGTATTTTGTATTTCAGGAAAATGACGATAAGCAGCTACCAAGACTCTAGGCAAACACATTTCTATCTTCAAGGGCAAATGTGAGTTCTGCCAGTTTTTCTGCTATGATGATGAGGACAAGTGTCAAGATATAGAAGTCAGTTGCGCAAGTTCTTTCTGAGCATTTTTTTTTTCTGTTGGCGTGCTATTCTTATAGACTATATCGTGTTATACCACCCTACGAGAGTTTCTACAACTTTTCTATACATGTATACCATAGCTAATAGGAAGACAGAAATATTTTCTGCTGTTTGCAAGAGTCATATTGCGTTTTTTTTTATGTTCTCACATTTTGGAATTTCATACTGTTGTTTAGAAGTTGCTTTTTATTTCACATGTTTACAGTGAAATCTTGTTATATCCATAAATTATGCACATATTACAATAAGTATATCGATGTAAAACTTATCTATAAAAAGTATGAAACAGATTCAGACCATAAAATCGCAAAAAGTATGGTCTTTCAATAGATGGACAAGGGCCTCAGAAGATAAAATTCTTAATGTAAGATGTTAGCCATGCATAATGGGCAAGGCCAGCTAATGGAGGGTGGTAGAGATTTATGCAAAGAAAGCAAGCCAGGTGTCAAAAGGAGTGTCTCAAAGGAATGGGGCTACTGTTAAGCAAACAAAGCCACTGCTGAGTGCCCACTAATCCGGCCGTTAGAGGTGCCAACGGGCGATCGTATCGCTTCTGATTGCTATCAAACAACCGTCTTGCCACTTTGCCGGCTAACCAAAACGCCCAAGCTTGCGCAAGACCAAAGCCATTCCCGTCTCTCCTTAGCTTGAGTTTTGTAGGGATATTCTCGGATTGAATTCGGCAACATATTTTGAAAAATTCATAAACACTTTTTAAACAGAAGAATGAAAGAAATACTATTCTTCTGACTTCCACGCCTATGGAAATCTATTCAAGTTCTGTGGTGTTCTTGTGAAGTAGATCTGGAATGATAACATATTGGTACTAGTTACAGTTAATTAATTGTCTTATATTCAAAGACTTCTGAAATTAAAGTTTCAATTTAAATACATTGTTGTTCTTTAAGGAAAAAAGGTTTGCTAGTAGAAAATTTGCAAACATTCTGAGTGATACTAAACAACAGTATCCAGACATTCAGAAGAACATATGCTGATGAGGAGCTTGTTTTGAATTCCTTTAGAGTTAATTAAGAGCAAGGGTGCATGGTAACTACTTGAATCATGGTTTTCTTCATTCAGATATACTGCATCCTTATCTCCAAATGATGTGTCATTTTTGTCTTGAAACTTAATTTTTTTTGGCTCTTCATTGATACCCGTTTTAGTTGTAAGCTGGCCTCATTCTGGGATTGATTTAAAATCAATATTTTGCCTTGCACAATTTTATTGGAGTAGGGATCCTAAATAAATTTACTGAAATCACAGAGGTTTGTGATTGACGTCTTCAACTCCTACCCAAGCAAGGGTGCAAGGTATTATTACCTTTTTTCTAGTAATTAAATAAATTTACAAGCTGTTTCCAATATTTATCTAAATCTCCAAAAAAGCTTTACTTATATTTAATAAGTGGTATTTCTTAAAGATATTGCACTGATATTTTCACCCTGTTATTGAAAGCATCTGCTCACAAATTTAAGCTGATCAAATAAGACCAACCACCTTCCTCGCAATTTGTTTGAATGTTTGTCACTTTTCAAAGATTAGGGTTGATGGCATATTGCTTAAATAGTCAATTATTTTTCAAATATTTTCTCTCAATGAAGTTGGATAATAAAATTTATACATAATTACTAGATACTTATAAAGATATATATGTGAAGATTGTAACAAACCCTTCTCATATCTTTAGCAGATTCAAGAGCACAAAGGCCAGATGAAAGACATTATGATTAAGTGCAATGTGATCAAGTTACCAGATTACCATTGTTTGTTGTCAATGGGTATATCCAGTTCTTACTGAAGAGTTGAGGTTTAATATTAGTCAAGCCTCTATATTAGTCACGTTTATTTTGGTTGTGGGGCTTAGTTCATCTACCCCTGAATTGAATGGAAGATGATCGACTAATATAATCCTCACTAGTATCAATATAAACAAAAAATGTGTAAAACATGTTATAATCACTTTTATTTACTTGGTTTTTGTTGAGCTTGGAAGTAAAGTTAATTGCTAATTGTTGGTCTAGTTTAAATACAACCTTGACATTTATAACATCTTATGAAGTAGATAACTTCTAAACGGCTTGCATGCTGAGATAAGTGGGATAATTTTGTTACTGACAGAAAATAAAATAGAAAGTAGTGTTAGAGGAGAAGTGTAGGGTTTTGCGAATGAGTAGTTTTGGGCACAAAAAGGCAACTGGGCTGTGAGAGTCGACACATGCCTTATTGATCAGACAAGGCGACTGCCAGCTGCCCGCATTCTCCGTCACATGACATCTTGTCCCAAGTCACATAATAAATATTAACAGCTATTCTCTTTTCCTTTTTTTTTTTATATCAATCACTGAAACGCATACAATGAAATGACTGTATACAAGGAATGAACATAGGGATATCATCTTAAAGATTATCACTGTGTAAATTAGGAGACGTAATTTTTGAAATTCCTCAATATAGAGTAAATGAATTGAAAACACAGTAAATTGAAAAATTATTACAATGATTATTGTATTTAACTTGAACTTATTTTTAATATATTTTATTTTAA